>PVIY010044257.1:0-19817 GCA_004026745.1 Myrmecophaga tridactyla
CAAAATGTTTCCTCTTTTATAGGACTTCAGAAACTAATCAAGACCCACTCAAATGGGTGGAGACATATCATCCCCTAATCCAGTTTAACAACCATTCTTAACTAAATCACATCATTCAGCGAGATGATCTCATTACAGTTTCAAACACACAGCATTGAATACAGATTATTCTACCTTTAAGGAATGGGTTTTATATCAAAACATGGCTTTTCTTAGGGGGCATACTTCTGTTCAAACCAGCACACTTCCATTGAATTCTAATCTTAGTTTAAACTGTCTTTGAATTGATTGATTTCTGGCATGGCACCTAAACTCTTGATTAATGCAGAAGTGAGCTCTCCTTAGATAGGTAGGTAAATTCTTGGACCAGACAGTCGACCCTCCCTTTTGTACCACAAGGGACCAACATTGGAAGGTCTAAACATTCCTAATTTGAATGTTCTTTGGCCAGATTTCTAAGTTCATGGTGTCATTATACATACTGGAGAGAAGTCCTTCTAGCCTGACAAGAAGTATAAGAAGGCTGGTGGGCTTTCAATCCTGGCTGCTTTCATTTCCAAGGATGGCAGCCTGAATTAAGTTTTATAAAATTAGTTCCCAGAATAGGCAGCAATGTAGCTTAATATTTTAACACAAGCACTTAGGATCTGTTAAATACTAGCAGTTTTTTTGCCTTTCAGGATTTAAACAGAAAGGTAAGGGCATCTTTAATCACCCCAGCATGTTGAAAAATGTTCAAATTTCCAAAGAGCTGAAAGTCAACTAACTCCTCTATATTTCTCAACCTCTTACAATAATAGTGCTTTTCACCCCAGAAAGAAAAGACCTCTTTACACTTCAAACACTTTTTTGTAGGTATTTTTCCATCTGTGAAAAAGGAAGTGATATGCTGTAACACCTATAAGATACCTTTTTAAGGCTGGACATAAATACAGTTCACAATTCTTAACAGAAGTGGGATCCAGGAGAAGGTGAATCTCCTAGAATTACTCTCTACCCTGAAGCATGTTCTTTATTGACATTGTTTCATTTCAAGACCAATTAGGACCTTTCAAAATGGCAGCTTCCCGGTGATTGATATTTTGACTCAATGAACTACTGAATTGAAACAAATTGACAAATAGGTAAAAATTAAATTAAATTAAATTAAAACAAAACCAACAACTTTTGGTAAGGGGACATGGGACCAACAATGTCTCAAGTGCTTGTCAGGTACACAGCTTTCCTCTGAGAAGAGCAGCAGTAGGAGGGTTCCTTTCCTCAAAATTTGCTTTGCTTTGTGTTATGACTCGGATACTTTGGCCCTGATTATTTAGATCAGGGCACTGGGCCTGTCATGGTGAAGGGACACTAAAATGAAGCATAAGGACATCTGGTGTGAGAAACCTGCCAACAGAATGCTCTGTGTTGGACAGTGACTGATAAATCAGGTCTCCTTTCTTTGGGATTTGGAATGAGACACCCAAGGGAGAGTGAGCAGTTGTGGTTAGTGAAGAAGTGTCGATGCAGTGTTAGTGGCTGAAAGAAGCAGATGCTGATGCACAGGAACCAGCTGTGTCATGGGGGAGCTACTACATGGTGGGGAGCACCCAGCCTTAGCTCTATCCTGAATGGTTTTGCTGTTGTGCATGATATTAGGTGGCCCAATGCATGAGAAGGTGAACTACATTTCTTTACTTCTCTGCGTATCTGTATATTATATATTAAATGTTCCTTAATAGAATGAATCTATATTTTTCACATCTGAAAAGGGCTAGCCAGCACTATGAATCACATGAATTATAACCAGCCATTTCCTACCAAACTTCTAGAGGAAAGATAAAAAGAAAAAGTAAAATAAGGGAAATCTGCTATTGTCAATGCAAAATAATCGTAAATAGCAAATACCTAGATAGCACTTTATGCCAGGCACTTTTCTACAAATGTAACTTTAATCCTAATAAACCCACCCTACAGGAAAAATACTGTGATTATTCTGATTTCATAGAGAGAGAAACTAAAGACAGGACGTTAAGTAACTTGCCCAAGGCCACACAGCTGGTAAACGGCAGAGTTGGTATTGGAGCCCAGGCAGTCTGGCTTCCGGGTACCTGCTCTTAACTGGTCCATTCTATTGCCTTCATCTTTTCTGTAGCTCTTTCACTTTGTCAAAAGACAATAATTGACTATATATTCTGACTTTGTATAAACTGCTTAATCAGTCCATGTTTCTTGCATTTAGCAAAACTGTAAAATGTAGTATTGTCACTTTCATATGGTTTTGGTATAAATAGAGTGAGATAGTAGAAGTCGAGAACAACAACAACAACAAAAGCACCAAATAACCACAAGATATTTTGGGGGCTGTGCTTGTAAAAGCCATCTCATAAGCCAAAAGCCTGTCTGCGAGCCATAAATCAGAACTGGCAACACCCTGCCATTTAGAGGAAGCCTTTTCTTTAAGTAATGCACCTCAACAGAGAAAAGCTGTTCATCTGGAGAAAGAAGAAGAATTTGCTCAAATTTCCAAAATGTTCCTGTACTGGATATTGTCAGATTCAGGTACTCACGGGTGAAAGGAATATTGGAAATTGAATTTAAAAATTTAATGGCAAATATGAACCTCCCTGAACTCCTAAAGATGGGTCAAGTTTTCTTCCAATGTTCAGGCTTAGGATTGCCCTAATAAAAGCACTTAGCACATTTTCATGTAAATACTCATGTAATTGTATGCCTCCTTGTTGGTTTATAGAGACTAACCTGAGAGAAAGAGAGTACATGCATTGACTTCAATTAAACTTTTCCTGTCTGGCAGAATAGAGTTTGTAATTAAAAAAAAGGAGGACGGAGAAGAAAGATTTCTTGCATACCTGAATCTAACTGAGATGAGTCTGCTGTGTATGGTGAATAATATGGGATTTCTAAGAATGCTTTTGTCGCATTATCTGAACTACAGATTGAACATAGCCCAGGACTGGAGTTGGTGCCAGGTCACTTTACCAGTAACCTTGACCCTATGAAGAAATGGTGTATATTAGGGGTGGGTCTTCTTAGTATTTGCAGCTAACCTACCTTCCGTCACATGGGAATCATTGAGAACTGCTGTGCTGCTCTGGGCTATGGAATAGAGATGTCTGTGTGGGCATCCCACTCTAGTATTTCTGTTTTCACCTTAATGGGCTTGGAAAAGTCTGTGTTCTTGCTAGCTCCTTGGGAAGATGGGCACCTGTTCTTCTTGTTTTGGGGCCTCCAATCCTATCGGGGTCTTCTTTCTTCATTCCACCATGCAGGGGGATATCAACACAAGCCAGAAAGGGAGGTTACCAATGCATATCCATTCCCTGTTCTTCCTTTTCAAGAGAAGCCTGATTCACTCGAGAACTCAATGCATACAGCTAACCCTAGATTTCTTAGTGTAGCTAGGGCTGGTCAGTGAGACGTAAGTAGAAGTCCTCATGCAGAACTTGTGGGGACGTATTGAAAGACCAAGGGCTTACCTGGGAGAGTTCTGTCTTTTTTGTTTAAATAAAATTCACATTTTATTTAGATTGAAATAAACTTTACAAATTGATTTTCTACACCAAAAATATCAGCAATATTTACTGTATTATTCCTAGATAAACCATAAAACACTTATTTTTGTAGGCTTTCCAGGTTTTGCTTATAAATCCAAGATAAGGCAGTAGATACAGTCATTTAAATAGACAGTGATTTCATCATCACTCAATTCTTTAAATTTATTCTCTATATCTACTATGTGGATTGTCCAAATGACTGGCAAGATCAAATATTGTTGGTATAGCATTATCTCGAGAACTGACCTATAATTCTATAGATCAGAGAGGTCTCAAAGTGTTTGGCACATAACTGATACTACTTTTTCAGCTATCTGGTATTTATTCCTCTAAGTCTGCTCTCCTACCATTCTCCAACCACTTCAGCACCTGGTCGGTCCCAGGAACCTGCAGAAAGCCAGGTGTTCCAACGCAGCTCTTGGAGGGCCTGAGTCAGGGCAGCCTGGAGACCAAAGGATCCACCAGGCATAGAGTTAGACATAAATTTTATTGGGACTTAGGAATAGGAGAAGATTCTACCCCATGGCGGCCTGTTGAGAAATGGAAGTCAGTGCTCCACAAAGGGTGGGAGACTGCATGGGTTTATGAGGGTTTAGGACAAAGGTGTGAGAACAGTTTTGGCAGGGTCTTGTGACACAGAGGTTTGGAGGTTTGTTATCAACAGTGATCAAGGAAGGGGAGTTTTAATGATATTCTCGCCCCAAGCCCTCCCTGAGGAGATGTGATGCCCTTTAACTTCTGTCCTGGTCATTGTAAGCAGCTACACGCAGTAACTTATTCTCAGTTTGGAAGGGGGCCCTGGGCCCTGGGTCTCCACGGCCTGGTCCTACCACATGCTTTTGTTTTCCTTGTCAGGGCTGGAATGCAAAGGTGGTGCCAGAAATGCCAGCAGCCCTCATGAGTATATGGGGCAAACTTGAGGGTAGAAGCCAAAGATGAATGATGGCAGCAAAGAAAGATGGGAAGAAGCTTGTGACTCAGACACACCATGGAGCTGCCCTAACAACCCTGTCCTGCCTACCGCTGTCCTTTTCCAGGAGAGAATAAGCTCCTATTTGCTTAAGTCACTCTACCCTGGTCTCCATTTCTTAGAGGCAAGCATAATTCCTTTCCTAATATTCCAGACCAGTGTTAGGCCAAGGCAAACAGAATGAAAATTTAGGAATAGCATGAGAGAATTCATTAAATAATTAATAGAATTGCCCTTTTGGGCATTTTAAGTCCCTAAAGTTAGAGGCCAGGCTTCTTGTTTTCTCTCTGTCATCAGGTGGCTGGGATCTGTTAATACTCAAAGTGGCTCTTTTTCATTTTTATCTTTACTTCTCCTTTTGGTCTTCAAGGACAGAAACTGACCGAAAAACCTGAAAATATCTTAACATACAAATATACTTCCTTTAGAAATCCCTTCAACCCTTAACAGGTCATTTACATAACTTTACATCATTAATCAGAATACTTCCATTCTAGTCACAACTATTTACATTTGGATTAATTCATGAGTGCCTGGGAGTCCCCTATGGCCAGTAATTATACACTTGACTGATTCTCACTGATCAAGATGGCGCCACCAAGGAGTCTGCCCCAAAACAGCCACGACACCCAACCCTGGGAAAATCTAATTTTCATGCTTATTTCCTAGAAGCAGATGTTGACATTTAAAAAATGACTGTTTCATTTCCTTATAGCTGGTCAGACTGCAAAAATTATGAAGTACAGTCTCAGAGCACCCTTCCACATGAATGTCTGCGGTTGGGAGTGGATTCTAGGATCTATTTATGGGGAGAAGAATGGAAAATCAGAGCTAATTGTGTGCATTAATTAAATAGTACAATATAAAATTTTAAAACATCACTTTAAAATATTTTGTGAGGAATATAGTTACATTCCATTCAGTGAGGAAGAAAAACTTCTTTAATATGTGTGCATGTGGGCGTGCATGTACTTTCAAAAGTTTAACTCTGTGACTTTCCTACTGCAGGAAAATTAAACCTCATATTCCTCTTACACAGGTCTTTTTTTTTTTTTATGAACTCTTTTCAAACCTTTCCCTATAAATTGTAATGTCTAGCCAAGATCTAAGAGAGGATAAAGAAGAACATGCCACCAAGTAAATGATGAGCATTTAAACATTAATGATACCAAGGGAGTGTTATGGGTTGAATTGTGTCCCCCCAAAATATGTTCACATCCAACATCCACTCCCGTGAATGTGCCCCTATTTGGAAATAGAACCTTTAAAGATATGATTAGTTAAGTGAGGCCAAACGGATTAGGGTGGGCCCTAATCCAATAAAACTAGAGTCCTTATAGGAAGGAGAGAACTGGACACAGAACGGAAGGTCAGGGGAAGATGAAGACAGATGCAGCCACAAGTCATGAAACATGAGAGATTGCCAGCAAATACCAGAAGCTAGAACTGGGACGATGGATTCTCTTCTAAAGGTTTCAGGGAGAGAATGGTCCTGGTGACTCCTTCACTTCGGACTTCTAGCTTTCAGAACTGTGAGACAGTGAATTTCTGTTGTTTAAAGATGCCTCCTTGGTAGCACCTTGTTACAGAAGTCCTAGAACACTAAGACAGGGAGCATATTGTTTTAAAAAACTAAGAAAATTCAATCATCACTGAACTTGGTTCACCACTGAAATCTGCATTTATTAGAACAATAAATATAAAATCTCTTAATGACAAGTAAGGGTAAGAAAGAAGACCCTGTAATTGTTCTTTCTAGTTTGCATGGAGCGCAGAAGAGTAGTGTGACAAGGAACAGTAGCAGTGACAAAAATAATCTATTAGCCAACTTTCCTTTCTCAACTTTCAAATTTAAGATGTTGTCAAAATTTAACTTAAAGATAATTATAACCATGAAGTATCTCAAGAAGCAAGGAACTTACCTCAAACTTGCTTAAAACTACTATGGAGAAAAAAAAAAGAAAAGTTCATTGACTTGTGTATGCCAACCTTCCTGACTTAATTTTCTCAACAATTCAGCAAAGAAGGCTTGCTTACACTATTTTACCTATGAGGAAATTGAAGATCAATTAGATAAATTTATCAAATTCACACAGCTGGGTAAATGGGGGAAATTTCTCAGACTGCCTAGCATAGCCCATGCTCTAATTTCTACCAGGTAGTGTATGGTGTTTCCATCACTAAGGGAACACTAATGTGTAAAACCGAATACTTTTATATGTGATGTGAATTCTGCTGGGCTAATGCAAATATGTGATCCAAGACATTAGAGACAAAGTCAGAGCATGTTGGAGGGTTTTCTACCCTAGGGTAATTAAGGAACTGATTCTAAATGGAGCACAGTCTTCCTGATACTGACACAAGGCAGAATAGGCTATAGGAGGTGGGCTCATCAGTGCTCACAAATCACAGAAGCAGGCACGGTCATGGACAGGAGTTACGACTTCCAGAGAAGTGAGCCCTGTTTGTCAAATGGGTTATAACTCTCCAAGCTCCCTTCCCATATGTTGATGTTGGGGTGGAATAACAGTAGAGAGGGCACAAGGAGGTTGGGGTTTGAGCTTCATCTCTGCTAGTTACCAGTCATGGGTTTTGGCCAATTTATTTTTTATTGAGGACACTAAACTGTGAGGGTGAAATGGCATTATGTATAAAAATGATGTACTAAATTATAAAGCACTAAAAAAAAGATTACGCTATTATAATCAGATTGTTAGTCGTTCAGAAGCATTAAGTTTTTAAATGCAATTTTATTGAGATATAGTGACACCATATCATCCATCCAAAAAATGTATTCAATGGCTCACAGTGTCATCGTACAGTCATCAACACAATAGGTTTTAGAGCATTTTCATTATTCAAAAAAAGAAAACCCAAAACATCCCATACTCCTATGGCCCCCTGTTTTTTTTAACGGTTTATTCACACACCATAAAATCCATCCTAGGTGTACAGTCAACAGCTCTTGGTATAGTCACATAGTTATGCATTTATCACTACAGTTGATATGAGAATGTTCTCATTTCTTCTGGAGAAAAATTTCCGTATCCCGTATCCCTTTTATCTCCCTATTATTGACACTTGGCTTTGGCATAGTGTCTTTGTTACAATTAGTGCAAGACTATTACAATGTTACCATTAACAATAGACCTTTGTTTATATTAATGAATTTTTTCTTATACATCACCCTATTATTAACACCTTGTAATAGTGATGTACATTTGTTCTAGTTCATGTAAGAACTTTCTTATATTTATGCAATTAACCACCACCATTCTAGGATTTGCTGGTTATACAGTCCCAGTTTCTATCCTCTAGCTTTCCTTCTGGTAACATATACGATGCTAGCCTTCCTCTCTGAACCATAATCAGCTTTGCTTATTACATTTCCAGTATTGTGCTACCATCATGCAGTATTGTGGAAACATTAACTTTTATCGAGATTGAACAATTAGCAATTTGTATTCCAGGGAATGATAGCAACGTCCTCGTGGCTGCTGAAGAGGCCTTTGTCCTGAGAGACAATATTAAATCACTTCTGGGGCATCCCTTCAAGGCAGCCCACGAGCATCCTGAAGGGTGAAAAGCAAGTAGAATAACTGCTTTTCACCTGTCAAGCACTGAACTTCTTGAGTGCAGGTGGAGAAGCTGAGAATAGCTGCATGGTGCTGGAAGAGTGCCGTTTTACATCTTCTCACAGGAAAGTTCTTGGTTTCTGGATCATTTGAAAAGGCAGAGGAAATAGCAATTTCATTCACAGGAGGCAGTGTGTTTCATGATTAGACTGTAGGAATGAGAAGTCTGGACACTAGGTCTTGGCTGGACAATAGAAAGTTCATGCATAAGATGAATGGAAGACAAACGTGAACAGAACTTTTTTTTATTGTTATCAGGATGGAGGTGTTTTGACACATATATATATATCAATTTTAAAAGTCTAATTCTGACGTTAGACCTATACACATCTCCCCTTTAAAGGGAGAAAGTCCTTAATGCTGCTTATATCTAGGGAAAATCATTCAAACTACTAAAATACTTGTTTTTAGAGGAGCAAGTTCAGAGGATGATACTATTCTCAAAAATTTTCTTAAGTTTTTTAAAAAAATATTTCAATTTGAAGTCCCATTCGACTCACATGGAAGACTTTAACCTCGGTAGATTTGAGTGATAAATTTAAGTTTCAAGTATGTTTTTCCAGGTGTGGAAATTTAATTTATGTATCCCAATTTAGACATACTCTTAATCTGCATTTCTGTGGGAGTGAGCCTAATGTAAGTAGAATCTCTTGACACTACTTTTAGTTGAGGTGTGGCCCAGCTGACTGAGGGTGGGTTTTAGTCCAGATTATTGGAGTCTTTTGTAAGCAGAAGACAGTCAGACACAGAGAAAGCCATTGGGAGGAGATGGAAATGGGAAGTCAACAGAACCCAGAAGAGATCTCCAGGGATCACTGGTGTGTCCATCTGCTATCAGTCCTGAGAAACAGCAAGGCTTCCAGCCTCCAAAACCATGGCTGATAAATTCCCATTGTTTAAGCTGACCTGTTATGTGGTATTTGTCATAGCAGCCTGGAAACTAACACCAGGTATGGTCAGGTAGTGGTGGCTAAGGTGGGGGGTCTGTCTTGGTAGCCTCTGGCCAATTAGGTGCCAGCTGAGATGACCATCTCTTTGTCTGAGACCTATGTCCCTTTCAGTTTAGCAGCTGCCTCCTCCTCAGCCACAACTGCAAATTTTTGGCATCTATGCTGAACCTGTTTCAAATGAGATCATAGGAATCTCCCAAATTAACCCAATTCTCCCTGCCATCTATTTTGGGGATCTTTCCTGTTCCTGGACTCTCTCTGAGAAATGGATATAGTTTGCCTCTATTCCTTTTAGGTAAGCCTAATTAAGAGATGAAAACAACAACACCAAAAACCTTTTATTTTGAACTGTTTTTGAACTTACAGAAAAATTATAAGAGTAATAAAAAACTCTGTATACCCTATACCCAATGTTACTATCTTAAATGTTTGTTGCCTCATTTATTTTATTCTCCCTCTACAAATGTATACTATTTTTCTTTTTAGAACCATTTTAGAGTAGGTATCATGAATCATGCCACTTTACCCCATAATACTTCAGTGTGTATTTCCTAAGAACAAGAATTTTATAATAGATATCCCATGGTACAATTACCAAATTCAGGAACTATAACTCTGATACAATATTTTAATATGATCCATAATCCATACTCTAATATTGTCAATATTCTAATTTTGTCAGTTGTCCCCATTATGCCTTTTATAACTTTTTTTTTTTTACAATCCAGGATCTAGTTTAGGAACACATATTGCACTTAGGTGTATGTATCTTTAATGCCATTTAAACTGGAACAATTCATCAGCTTTATACCTTCCTCACCCAGCCCTGTAACCAGCCATTTCTTCTAGTGCTGATTCTATTAGAAGTAGTAATTAGAAACCAGTTTCTGGACCCTAGGTGTGCTCTTTGCTTTAGGTCCTTTCAGAAGACAGAGCTAGGAAATACACACAGACACACAAACACACATATACATATACACATGCACACACAGACATGGAATCATGAATCCTCTAGGGTTCATGAGATTAGCTGCCTGATCACACATTGTAATTCTTTTCTCAAGTGATACCTTGACTTCAGAAAACATCAATATATTTACTTGTTTACCTGGTTCTACCATACACACACAATAGTTCCAAAATTGTTATTCTACAGTCCTTCAACAAACAAACCTATTAAAAAGATTTTAAGAGTTGTGTACAGCTCTTTTTCCCCTTTTAGATAAGGGTAAAAATCTAAAGTACAGAGTTCAAAAGTTACCTGGATTAGATCTTTTTTGAACTTTGGTGTTGTTATTTGCTCATTTGAAACACTGTTGAGTTCATTTGCATCCAGTTTTAGAGTTTTCCCCTACTCTTGCTGATTTAATTCTATTTTTTTAAATATGTTGGTCATTAACATTAAAAAAAAGCAAAACCATACAAAACAGTATACTCAGACAAATATTCATCCCATATAACTCTTATTATACACCTATATTTAAAATCTTCAAGCTGTGAGTCTACATCTTAAAAGCCCTTTGCTCTTTTCCCTTGGTATATCAATATATCACGGACCTAAATGCCTGCCTCCCGGCATGCAGCAGGGAAGGTATGAGATAACCTTAAAACCTTGTTGTGACAGAAAGTAAGAAAGTGCTCCAATAGTTATGGAGACTTGTCTAAATGATACAGGAGCAAACCTGAGCAAGTTCCAACTGGCCAGATCTGGAATGGTTTAGGCATCAAATTAAATAAGGGTCCAGGGTAAATGCAATAGGGGTTGAACTGTTTTGTTCAGTGTAGTCCCAACCAGCAAGGCAAGGAAGTGCCTGTTTCTCCACTCTTGATAACAGTGTGTGTTCTAGTTTGTTAGCTGCTGGAATGCAATATACCAGAAATGGAATGGCTTTTTTAAAAAGGGGAGTTTAATAAATGACCAGTTTATAATTTTAAGGCTGAGAAAATGTCCCAATTAAGGCAAGTCTATAAAAATGTCCAAATTAAGGCAGAAACAAGAGGTTACTTTCATTCAAGAAAGGTCGGTGAAGTTCAGGGTTTCTCTCACAACTGGAAAGGCACATGGTGACAGCGGCTAAGCTTCCTCTCCAGGCTTCTTGTTTCATGAAGCTCTCCCGGGGGCGTTTCTATCTCCAAAAGCCTCTGGCTCCATGGGCTCTGGCTCCATGGGCTCTGGCTCTCATCATTCTTATGACTCTGCTCTTTTGCTGTCGTTCTGAAGCTTTCTCCAAAATGCTTCCTCTTTTAAAGGATTCTAGTAAACTAATTGAGACCCATCTAAAATGGGTGGGGTCACATCTCCCTCTAGTGAAAGGTTAATACCCACAGTTGGGGAGTCACATCTCTGTGGAGATAATCTAATCAAGTTTCCAAACTACTTTATTGGAGTGGATTAAGAGAAATGGCTGCCCTCACAAGATTGGTTAGGTTTAAAACATGGCTTTAAATCCTTTCAAACCAGCACAGTGTATATAGTCAAGATTTTGAAATTTTGCCAATCTACTTGTGAGAAATGGTACTTTAGTTTTGTTTAAATTTTCATTTACCCTACTATGAATGCATTTGAAACTTTTTCATATATTTGGTGGGTATTTTATATTGTTGTGTTTGTTTCAGACTGGTTCCCATTTTTCTCTAGAATTTGTGGCCTTTTTTCTCTTACTATTTAAATTTCCTTATATGACGGGGACATAAACTACTGTCTCTTTAGGTGTATTTCTTGTATTTCGTCATTTAAGTTTTCTTTTTTTACCTTATATATTTACATCTGGATTTTTTTGTTATAATTAGAATATCTTGTACTCAGGTTTTAGAGGAATTTGTCTATGTTCTCGCTTAGTACTTATGAAGTTTCATTTATTACCTTTACGTTGCTCAGTCATTTGGGCCTTAAATTGGAACTTTTTTTCTCTATTGCGTTTCATTTGTTTATATTCCTTTTCTATGTTGCTTTCTAAATCCTGCATTTGTGGTGACATCCTTCATATTCCCTTTTCTCCTGGCATGTTTAACATGTCCTTTTGGTACTGAGGATGGGATATAGTTTCTAAACATAGCTTGAACTGTTTACATTCTTTTACATGCTACTTAGGATTTTGATCACTGCAGTCAGCACATCCGATGGAAATATATAATGATCCACATGTGTATTAAATTTTCTTGTAGCCACACTGAAAAAAGTGAAAAGAAACAGGTACAATTAATTTTAATACTATATGTTTAAAATAATATAGCAAAATATTATCATTTTAATATACAATTAATAAAAAAATTTTGTTAACCACTTAAAATATGTTTTTTCATATTGTCTTCAAAATGGTGTCTGTTTTACACTCACAACAGATCTCATTTCAAAAGAGCCACATTTCAAGTGCCCAGTGGACACAAGTTGCCAGCTGGTATTGTGTTGGATGACACAGATAGATAATCCAGCTTATCTTTATGGACCATACTTCTGGATTCGACAGAGTACATCTAATATCAAGAATTGGGCAGGTGTGGTCCAGAAAGAGGACTTGAAAATATGGTTGGTCACTTCTGTGAGACTTTAGAAATCCTGGATAAGACTACATGGGCAAGATTCTCCAAATAGGAATCGTATATGTAGATTCCTTCCCTGATATCCTTAATGACTGTTGCTAGGATCCCCAGATGCTGTGAGCAGTATGCTGAAGTGGAAGAAACTGTGACCATTATTATTATTTTTTGGCATGGGCAGGCACCAGGAATCAAACCCAGGTCTCCAGCATGGCAGGCGAGAACTCTGCCACTGAGCCACTGTGGCCCACCCCAAATCATGACTATTTTTGACATGTATTAGAGGCTTAATCAAGTATATGATGGTGAATGCTTGCTTCTTTGGCCTTGGCTAACTGGCAACATCATTGCTAAAGTATCAAGATTCAGAAAACTGAATTGATCTTTATTACCCTCTGTTAGGCCATGACCACTAGAAAGAAATCTTATTATTGGGAAAAGGTAGAGTCATGTGTAAAGCATATTTAAAGCAATCCCTAAGCTCAAAGAGAGATGACTGGATACCATTTTCCATGAGCAGCGATTCCTTTTTTTTTTTTTTCTTTATTAGAGAAGTTGTGGATTTACAGAACAGTCACACATAAAATACAGTGTTCCCAAGTGACTAGTCATCAGCATTATTATTTTTTTAGAGTAAGGAGACAGAAAATATATTGAGAACACATGTTAGAGGACATGAGGGCACTCTTGCAATGACAGGTGAGAAAGGCAGGGTGTGAGGCAATAGGCGATGTGGGGCCATTTGTCATTATAGATTAGCTTTACTTACCTCTCACCCTCTTCCTTGCTGGGGGCTTTCCTTTCCCCTCCCTTCTCCCCAGGTGGTACCTGGTGGTAGATAGTACATTTGGGTGGGTCGGTTTGGCTCCACCCTTCTCCCAGATGACTCACTCAGAGGGGGTCATTTGGGTCAAGGTGAGTCAGTTGAGGCCTGTGTTTCCTGTAAGTGGGTGGCCCCCAGGCAGGGCATCTGTAGGGTCAGGGGCCCTCCTGACCTTGATTAACCTTTCTTGTTCAAGGGCTCCTTCGCAGAGTCATCCTTAAATAGAATGAGGATGTATGTGTCTCACAGCTCTAGAATGAAGATTATTTGCTGCTGTTGAAGAACGTTTGTTTCATAGCCATGCTGCTGTCTAGGTCACACTTGGAAAATGGGTCATGTGTTTTAGAAGTACTATGAGATCAGTTATTGTCAGCAGGTACAATAAATATTTTAAAGACTTACCAATAAAAACTCTCAAGGAAGTTCTCAGGTTCACAGTGTTCTGAACCTTGAATCCAAACCTTTAGAGAATTGATAAAAGCTAAAGGTCCTGAAAAAACTGAACGTAAGCACATATATGCAATATTTGCTTGTATTTCAAGGGTTACTGAAGCCCATCCATGTATTTCCAAAGTGTGCATGATCCTAGGAGGACTGGGTTCCTCAACAACCCTGGTGCAATATTGTGTTTTTCTTAGAGCAAAATGTAGTTATTGTGCAGTCTATTGGACTAAGAGTTGGAGACAGAGAAGACAAACTTCTATGGCCTTAAGGAGACTGCTGACTTTGTCAGTTGAGGACACACAGATCAGAATCTTCAGGCTATTGGCCGCGCTGACTAATTAGGAGCCCTTAATGCCCATGAGAAGAAGGCTATGAAAGAGGAGTAATAAATAACTCTTACCCTCAAGGAAGAAAGCAGAAAATATAATAACATTATAATCGAGTGTGAACTGATAGATTATAGATTTACAAATACAGACTATAACATCAATTTTAAGTAATAAACTGATTTATATTACACAGAATATATTGTTTACATAGAATAGGGCTTACAACTGTCTTACTTCTGACTTTTCATAAGTCAATAAATTCCTAATTGGGGATCGTAAATTTCTCATGATATTTTGCTAAAGTGCCCATAGTCTAAACCTAATGGAGTAGTTCATTTCTGCTTTTGCAGAAAAAATTGATTTATTCAGGGATCAGCAGCTGCAGGCAAACAGTCAAGCAGTCAAGTTTCCAAGACGATGTTTCAAAAAAGGATGCTATGTCTCTGGGCTACGATATTCTGGGAATAAAAACCTATCGACTTTGACTGGACCATGTGAAGCAATATCACTGCTGACTGCAGCGTATACTCCACAGAACATCTAAAGTAAGTGTTTGTGCTGGAAAGAAGGACATATTGCTTCATTTTTTCTGACAGCTATGGATCCTAGAGTTGGCTTATTAGTCTCTTGGGTCATTCGTGCTGAGTACAGAGTGAAAATAGTTTCTATTTCCTCCTAGTACTTTGAATAAAAATAAAAACACTGTTTGTATTTGGGACCCTGCCAGAGTTCCAGGCTACAGAATTGCAGACATCCCCAAATCTAGCTAAAGTAACCCGGCTTTGTGATTTCAAACAATGGCCATTTCCCAGGTAGGACATGCAACATACATATATTTTGTCAGAGCATGACTCTAAAATCAACTGTGCTTGTACAGAAGAAGCTGTTTGAGAGTACGGAGAACCAGCTAGAAGGAATAGAGTCAAAAGATGCAGTTTAATCCCAGATTTCATCAATGATTAGCTGTAGGACTTGGACAAGACTTTAATCACAGGTTTTTGTGAGGCACAATAACACATACAAATATTTTGAACAGTGATTAATATAAGTAAAAAACTAGAATATTTCTGCTAATTTCTATCTTTTCCATTCTCTTAAATCACTAGAATAGAAGAGGCTGAATATAGAAGTAAGAAAGGACAATACATTAGGACCATAGTCATTTAGAGCTGCCTGGGATGGATGTGATGGAAAGATTGAAGGCGTTTCCAGACTGTTTAACTTTCTGGTCTTGGACTTCTCCCACAGGAGCTACATTTGCCTGCAGCAGCAGAAGCATGTGACAGTAATGCTAGGGATGGTTGGGTTAGGGCTTCACAGTAGAGCTATAAAATGGGGCTGACATGGGTGGAGAGGAAGGCTGGTGTTAGTTAGATTCAGTTGTCAACTTGGCCAGGTGAGCATACCTAGTCTTGTTGCTGCGGACATAAGCCAACGGTACGTGAACCTCATCTGTTGCCAATTACATCTGCAGTCGGCTAGGAGGCGTGTCTGCTGCAATGAGTGACCTTTGACTTAATTGGCTGGTGCTTAAATGAGAGATTGCTATGTAGCACAGCCTAAGCAGCTCGGCATTCCTCATCTCAGCACTTGCAGCTCAGCCCAGGCCTTTGGAGATGGAGAAAGAAGTCACCCCGGGGAAAGTTGTTGGAACCCAGGGGCCTGGAGAGAAGACCAGCAGAGACCATCCTGTGCCTTCCACGTAAGAAAGAACCTCAGTGGAAAGTTAACTGCCTTTCCTCTGAAGAACCAACAAAATAAATCCCCTTTTATTAAAAGCCAATCCGTCTCTGGTGTGTTGCATTCCGGCAGCTAGCAAACTAAAACAGCTGGAAAAGAGGCAAAGGTTACAGGCCAAGTCTTGGGCGGGAATAAGAGGAGGATCCAAGAAGAGTGAAACAGGAACAACAACAACAATAAAAACAAAAGCCAGATAGCCAGATGCTGAGTGTTATGTATTGAATCATGTGTTCCAAAAAGATCTGTTCAGGTCCTGACCATTAGAGCTGTGGATGTGAACTCAGAATCTTTGAAGGTACTAGTTATGGTGAGACCAAACTGAATCAAAATTGGCCTTAATCCATTAGGATTACAGTCTTTATTATCAGAGGATATGTGGACATGGTAGGAGGAGACGGATGTGGGGAGAGATCACTGTGAGCCAGAGGCACAGGCTGAGTTATAGATTGTTGGTAAGCCACTACCAGAATGCTACAGACTCTAGAGAAATTGTGGCCCTTTATTTAGACATGTAGGCTCTGAAATTGTGGGTCAATAGACTCCTGTTGTTGAAGCCAATCAATCTGTGGTATTTTGTTACAGAAGCCCTGGCAAACAAGGACACTGAGTAATCTACCCTTGGAGCTCCTATCCCAAATGGACAACTAATCTGAAGACGGGGTGGCAGGAGTACCCTTCAGAGATACTAAAAGTTTTGCAATTCTGGGGTGATATTCGCAATTACATTTAACAAAAGCATGTATGTCTTCCAGTGGGATGCACTGGAAGGAAACAGGTGTGATTAGAAAACCCTTTCTTCACTTCATTACTAGGTGGGTGTAATGCTCTCCAGCCAAGTGTTTGGATGCTTCTGCAAGGAAGCATTGGTGATGTTGAGGGCAGATAAAGAGTTTAGCGGCATTAAAATGAACATATATGCCATAATAATTTCAGCCTTTTTCTTTTCTACTTTTCTTTTTTCTCCAAGAGATTCATATTTTTAGATAATCCATTACCAGGAAGAGCAGGCCCCTTATATAGGGCCACTCATTAATTCCAAATATTTTTACATAAACTTAATAACTTTTCTGGAGCACTTACTATATATCGCACACTGCCTTAAGCCAAATGATTTACATGGAGCAGTTTTACATATACAATCCTATTAGTATATGATCTTACCATGGCAATTTCTATAGGTAAAGAAAGGGAAGCTTAAATGTTATATCTGTCAGAGGCATTTCTGGGATTTGAAGCTCTGCCTCTGCTGCAGCTCTGCTTGCTCACAGCCACCCTACCCTACTTTATTCAGCAGCTGCTTTCTTTGGCCCCATCAGCAAACCAACTGACTAGAGAAAAGCTATCTTCAAACTTCTTAGTGCAAGCTTTGCCTGGCCATAGGCAGCAGATTTCAGTTACCATCTTGATTCTCCATCACTTTATCTTACTTCCTGAAGGCTCCACGAATTCCTGCCTCTTGCCTATTTTCTGTTCCACTTCATGCGTATAAAATCATGGCTGTACCTTCTTTCCCATGTGCATTCTTTGAGCTTCTTTTCACCAATTTTTTTTTTTTAGGACTCCACCCCTTTGGGGCTCCATTCTGGTTCCCTCACTTGAGTGCTGACTGTCCTGCCGTGGGGTTTATCCTGATTGTTCTTTGTGTGTTGCTAAGGTCTACCTGACACCCACCCCCAGCTCCCAGAACTTCATGGACTTCCTTTAAGCAAGGCTCAGGCCCTTCAGCTGGTCCCCAGAAATGAACTTCTTATCTATTTCTCTCATTAGTGATGACAGATTTTTTAGGGAAGGTAACGTTTCTAATGCAGCCACTGATATTTCATGATCAGGAGGTTTGGGGGTGGTTATAGAAACAATTAATGAGGGCGTGCATAGCCCTCAAAGATGGAAGAGAGAACATGTACTTCTTCATTTTTATTTTTAGGGGCCTTAGCGATGGATTCCATGTTCTCCCTCTTAAAATCTTGTATGGTCTTGGGCCAGTTGCTTCACCTCTCTAAGCCCTGTTTGTAAAATGGCAGAAAAATCCCTCTCATATAAAGGTCTTGTGAAGATTAAATAATATATATATATAAAAAAAAACCCAGCACAGTGCTCTGATGACACCTTATAAGTCATCAAAAAACAAAAATTGGTATTACCATTAGTATTATATTTTAGATATCTGGCTCTACCTAACTTTCTTATAGTCAATAGCTGCCTAGTTCTAACCTGGAACCCTTACAAATACATAATAAAGACAGGATCTACAAATGACCCTTGTTTGGGAAATGATATGTTCTTAAGCTGAATTTAAATTTTCTTCATGAACCATGATGTTCAAATCATTAGACCTTTGACACTGGGGAAGGTAAAAACAAGCCTAGGTAAACCTTTATTCAGAATATTTCCATATAAGTTAATAAAATTTCATTTTCTTCTGTTGTATGGGATGATATGAGTGGGTGAAGAGTGCTTTCAAAATTCCATGATCTCAACTGGCTTACAAAGAATACTTTCAAAAATAAATCTTGAAAGATTGTAGACTAACTTATTGCTCAAGATAAGAATTTGAGAAGGGAGAGGGAAGAATGTAGAAAATGGACCTGATGATATAAGTCAAATTTGTTTTGCTCTATGAATAGTTTTTTTTCACATGGGCATGCATCAGGAATCGAACCCGGGTCTCTGGCATGGCAGGCGAGAACTCTGCCTGCTGAGCCACTGTGGCCCACCTTATGAATTGTTTTTGAACAAAGCTTATTTTTTAGACAAAGGACGTATATCTAGGGAAAGAACACTAAGAGGTGATTATTAATATAGATACCCTATTTTTGTAAGTGGATGGATGGACAGATGGACAGACAGACAGCTAGATATAGATGTCTTACAAGTAGACAGAGAGATAGATATAGATGTCTTACAAGACAGAACCCTATTATAATATCCTGAGTGTATTAGATGCTATTCCATTTGATGTAATAAAATTAATTGATTCCATAATATTTATTGCATTCATTTCCTGACTTTAAAGAGTCTAATTCTGTTCTATCTTATTTACTGTAGGGATTATATGAAGTAATAAAAATGAGAAAGGTTAAATATTCTGTTTAATGCTACTATGCTAATTTATTGCATACCCTTGTATATGTTACTTTGACTCTCTGAGCTTATTTTTTGAATGGTGTTCTAGTTTGCTAGCTGCCAGAATGCAATATATCAGAAACAGAACAGCTTTTAAAAAGGGGAGTTTAATAAGTTGCTAGTTTACAGTTCTAAGGCCGAGAACATGTCCCAATTAAAGCCAGTCTATAGAAATGTCTAATCTAAGGCATCCAGGGAAAGATACCTTCATTCAAGAAGGCCAGTGAAGTTCAGGGTTTCTCTCTCAAGTTAGAAGGCACATGGTGAACACAATCAGGGTTTCTCTCTCATCTGGAAAGGCGCATGGCTAACACAGTGTCATCTGCTAGCTTCCTCTCCTGGCTTCGTATTTCATGAAGCTTGTTGAGAGGTATTTTCCTTCTTCATCTCCAAAGGTCACTGGCTGATGGACTCTCTACTTCTTGTGACTGTGCCATTCTCTGCTCTCTCTGAATCTCCTGCTTTCTCCAAAATGTTTCCTTTTTTATAGGATTCCAATAAACTAATCTAGACCCACCTAGAATGTTAAAACCAGTAAAAATGTCAAAGTTAATTACAGGCATGGTCTGTCATGTCATAAAGCAAAGTTCTCCCCTGGCTTTGGACCTGTAAAAACATACAAAGGAAGAATATTCATAGGATACATATACCCATTTCCAAAGGGATGAACAGGGTTCACCAGACCCATACAGTTTCAAAAACCCATGGGACA
>PVIY010044258.1:0-19821 GCA_004026745.1 Myrmecophaga tridactyla
CGTGGCCGAATGGCGCTCGGAGTCTCTTCCATTTGCTGAACAGCTTGGGAAACTGAGGCCCCGAGAGGCGGGGAGAGGCTGTAACAGAATCGCACAGCGCGTAATGGTGTACGAGACCTCTCCCCTTGTGCCTCAGAATCCCGCCCCATTTGGCGTTCGGTCCTCGTTATATTGGGGATCCCTGATTTCCTCCGGACCCCTGACCTAGACCCTGGCTGGGAGCGGGCGACAGCCCCGCCTGCAAGGACAAAAGATGCCAGGCTGCCTGAAATGGGAGGTGTGCGTGCCTGGGTCCAAAATAGCTTTTAATCTCCAACTCCAGATCCCTGGACCTCAGCACCCTTCCGTATCTCAAGGTTCTAAGGACAGACTCTAACCTTGCTCCTACAGACCTTGATTTAAGACCCCCTTCCCCCTCAGATGAAAGGGCACCAAAAGGAGAAATCCCGGTGCCAAAAGAAGTCCCCGCAGGGGCTCTGTCCCTCTTTGCTGAGATTGTTGCCTCAGGGCAACATCATTTGTCAGTTTAGGTGTTTCTAAATAGAATGAAGGGCAGCCCTCCCCCCAGACTCCCAACCCCTCCCTTTACCTGACCTCCAGCGACCCCAAAACTGCTCTTTTATCTTTAATCCAGGCACTTTCATGTCTTGAAGCACCCGAGTGTGGTAATTGCCATACCCATTTTATAGCTGGGGAAGCTGAGGCCCAAAGAGTAAAGAGGGCTGCCTAAGATTACCTGACAAAGAGGCAAAATCAAATGCAGGAAATCTTGGGTCATCCAAGTGACCTGGTGCCACAGGTTCAAGGTTTTCCCACCCCTTCCCTGGCTCCCAACATTCAACGGGTAGATTTTAGAGGAATCCTCTGGAAGAAGCCAGAGCATCCAAATATAACTTCTGCATATTCCTTTCTGGGGAGGGAGCTGCATCAGCTAGGTGAAGCCGTCCATTCCCCTACCTCCTGCTGCCTTAGTCCCCAGCAGAGGGGAGGGAGGGGTGCCTGCTTCAGGATTGCCTTGCCCTCTCTTCCAAGGAATGGGAGGCAGTGGGGGCAGATTCTCCAGGGCTGACTCAGCCTCTGTGGCGCTGGCTGAGGCATTCCTTGGCTGCCCGCTGTCATCTGGGTGACTAGGAAACCATTTTGGGCTTTTCTCACAGACATCGGGACAACTCAGGGTTCCCCAGCTATTGCACC
Source organism: Myrmecophaga tridactyla (assembly GCA_004026745.1). Lineage (NCBI taxonomy): Eukaryota > Metazoa > Chordata > Mammalia > Pilosa > Myrmecophagidae > Myrmecophaga > Myrmecophaga tridactyla. Next base: position 1,195 of record PVIY010044258.1, read on the forward strand.
TCTGCAGGGTCAGTTTCCCTGGTGCCTGCTCTGTGCCAGGCACCATCGGGGCGCTATGTGACTGGGACCCAACTTCCCTGCCCTCCAAGCATTCCCTGCCAGGTTGCAGAGGCTATGGAGCACTAGGAGCTGCCTTTACCAGGGTTATAGTAGGACAGTGTCCTCCTAGATGGGTCAGAGAGCAAGGAACTGTTGGCTGGGGATGGAGGGATAGTGGCAACTTCTGAGCAGAACTGGGAGGGAGTTTGGATACATAGGTTCAGGGCCTGGACTGCTATCGGTTCCCTTTCTTGGGACCAATGTACCATCTCTTCAGTAGAGGGCAGGTTGGACTGTACTCCAACATTCTCTGGTTCAAGCATCCAGAGGGAACCCTTTACCTGCCCTGTACAGCTTTCTTTCCACAGGTAAGAAAGTTCAATTACTGGCAGCTTCAGAAGGTGTGGGGATGTGTACAGGAGGTGCTAGTTGTTGACTCTAGGCATCTCACTAGTGCTGAGTTGTGAGAACAAGCTCAAGAATTAGAACTATTTTCCCCCTCTCTCCCCTACAAAGCTTTTCCTACAGCTAGAGATGTTGTTCTTGTTTGTACCTGGGCTTAGGGGACTGGGACCCCCACCCCTTCTATGGGGTACCCTGCTTGTAACTCTGGGAAACCTGGTTCTTAAGCTCTGAAGCTCTGCGGCTTACTGGTTTTGTGACCTTGGACAAGTCCTTTGCCCTTCTTGGACCCAGAGGCCTGAATTAGACAATCCTAGAGATCTGATCTCTGCAGTTGCAGCCAGAGGACCTGCATTAGGTGACTCTGGATGTGACTGTTGCAAACTTGCTGGCCGACAGCACCCATAGTCTCCCTGCATGCCTCAGCAGCTGCCCCGGGAGCACACACCTCCCCTGTGTCTCAGGGGAGGGCCTTGGCACAAGTGAAGGGAGGACATAGGCACTGCCCCCTCCATGGCTGGAAAGTCTGATTCAGGAGGCTCCAAGTGGCTCTGCAGTTGCTAGGCGTGGCAGTATCTGGGAAAGAGACAACTGCCTCTGGCTGGCTGACACAGCCAGCCCCATGGCCCTGACGCAGGAGATTTAGCAAGGGTACTGCTACTTACTCATCAGGCCATATGCCAGGCCCTGGGGTGGGCACTGAATAAGGCTCAGTCAGCTCTAATGGGTCTTAAGGAGTTAGTTTGCTCTTCAGGTCTGGCAGGGTCCTTGGGCTGAGGTCCTTGACCCCCGCCTTTCCTTGGCCTACACAGGCACAGCTGCCAGTTGACAAAGTGTAGGTAAGTCCCACAGGCTGGACCCTAACAACTGGCCCTCTACCTGCAGCCTCCCCTATATGTCTGGCCACGGCACCCCTGAGCCCCCCTCCCCAAGCCTCAGCTATTTCGGCTCTGGGCTCCGGTGTCTTGTAGGTTGCCCTCACTTTAACATTTTGTAATCTCTGCCCCTTCTGAATCCTGGCACTATAATGTGATCTTGGGCAGATGACTTCATTTGTGAGAGCCTTGGTTTCCCCATCCTACATAAAATATGGAGATCATAAAGCTTTCCCTATAGGTTCTGGAGAGCAGGTCCAGTGCTTGGCGTGGAATAGGTGCCCAGCCAGTATTATTCCCCCTGCCCCAGGTTCCTCTGTTTTTTCCCCTGTAGCTCTGACCTTGCCCTGAATGGGGTAGTCCTCCCCATTCCCGGAAGCCTTCCTAGAGGGAGCCGCCTGCCTCAGATTGCCCCACTATAGTTTGCCTCCTCAGCACTTAGTTGCATTCTTTGTAGTAATTCCCTGGGAGGTGAGGAGGGCCAGGTACTGACTTGGCAGCAAGGCGGGGTTCCTCCAGGCAGGAATGCTACCTGGTCACTTTCAGGGACAGTGGGCAAGGTACTTTGCTGAGAAAACTGAATGTCAGGCCCCATCAACACTTCTCCCTACCTGTGCCTTGGGTCCAGGGAGATGCCTTTGGCTAAAGGGATGGGTGCCAGATGTCCTATTGTCAGGCCTGGGGGCTGTCCTTCACCTGTTTGTCCTTGACTCCAGAGGCTTCCTGAGGTCTCCACCCAGCCCCTCTCCCAAGAACAGAGAGGGTCTGGGATTTAATTTACAGCCTTGCCACTTGTGAGCCACTTCCCCTCTAAGCCTTGATGTTTCATCGCTCTAAGCCTCAGTTCCCTCATCTGTAAAATGAGTACACTAAGTATAGTAACATTTGCCTCGCTGGGTCCTTGTAAAGATGAATTAAAGTGAGTGCATCATAGTCAGAAGAATGCATGGACTTTAGAATCCAGCTGACCCAGGTTTTAGTCGCAGCCTGGTTCCTCTGTGACCTTAGGTACTTTTCTTAATCTCTGAGCCTCAGGTTCCTCCTTTCTAAATTGAGATAATAGTACTCAAACTCAAAATTCTTATGGGAGTTAATGTAGTGATGCAATGAACTGCTGACCATATTCCCAATACATGGAGCACCTAGCACCATACCTAACAGTTTTAGAAAGATTGGAGTAGCCTAGCAGATAAGTAGCCTAGCAGATAAGACATGGACTCGGCCTGAGTTTAGTTCCCAAGTTCCCAGCTCTGCATTCACCAGCTGTGTGACCTTAGGCAACTTACTTGGCTTCTGTACTACCATTTCTCCATCTCTGCAGTGGGAATAATAGTCCCTACTTCATAGGATTGTTGTGCAGATTGGGTTTATATCTTATTGTTTCTCAGTGTCTTATTGTTTAAAGTGCTTCGGGCCTGGTGCTTAGTTTTGTGCATGTATTTGCCATCATTGTTATTCTTTGAGTCATTCCTCTAAATGGATCATTCTCCAGATTAGGAAACCCAGGCTCAGAGAGTTAAATAACTTTCCAGAGGCCCAATAGCTGATATGGTCAACTGTGGTTGATGCTGCTGCGATTATGACCTGGAGATCCCAGGACCCTGACAGCTCTCCCCACCCCCACCCCCCCACCCATGCAGGTTGTCCGCAGCAGCCTGGAGGAGCAGGGGCTGCGCGTGCACAGTGTGCGTCTGCACGGCTCTGCCGCCAGCCACGTGCTGCAGCCTGAGAGTGGCCTGGGCTACAAAGACCTGGACCTCGTGTTCCGAGTGGACCTGCACAGTGAGGCGTCCTTCCAGCTGACCAAGGCGGTGGTGCTAGCCTGCCTGTTGGACTTCCTACCAGCCGGCGTGAGCCGGGCCAAGATCACGCCGCTGACACTCAAGGAGGCCTACGTGCAGAAGCTGGTGAAGGTGTGCACGGACAGAGACCGCTGGAGCCTCATCTCGCTGTCCAATAAGAGTGGCAAGAATGTGGAGCTCAAGTTTGTGGACTCGGTGAGGCGCCAGTTTGAGTTCAGCGTGGACTCTTTCCAGATCATCCTGGACTCCCTGCTGCTCTTTGGCCAGTGCTCATCCACACCCATGTCTGAGGCCTTCCACCCCACCGTGACAGGCGAGAGCCTCTACGGGGACTTTGCCGAGGCCCTGGAACACCTGCGGCATCGTGTCATTGCCACGCGCAACCCAGAGGAGATCCGGGGTGGTGGCCTCCTCAAGTACTGCCACCTCCTGGTGCGGGGCTTCCGGCCGCGGCCTAGCACCGATGTGCGTGCCCTGCAGCGGTACATGTGCTCCCGCTTCTTCATCGACTTCCCAGACCTGGTGGAACAGCAGCGCACTCTGGAGCGCTACCTGGAGGCCCACTTTGGTGGGGCCGATGCTGCCCGCCGCTACGCCTGCCTGGTGATGCTGCACCGGGTGGTCAACGAGAGTACCATGTGCCTCATGAGCCACGAGCGCCGCCAGACACTGGACCTCATTGCCACACTGGCGCTCCAGGCGCTGGCCGAGCAGGGCCCAGCTGCCGCCGCTGCCCTAGCCTGGCACTCTCCGGGCCCCGACGGGGTCGTCCCTGCCACTGTCAGTTACTATGTGACCCCCGTGCAGCCTCTGCTGGCTCGGGCCCACTCCTACCCTACCTGGCTGCCTTGCAACTGACTCAGACCCTGGCCAGGAGGGACTGGGCCTTGCCAGATTGGGCGGGCCCTCCAGGAGTATGTAGAGGACATGACCAGAGCCAGGCAGCCTGAAACAAGAGCCCCAGAACTGCTGCAGGGTGGGGCCTTCTGTTGAACAGAGGAGACTCTCCAGAGGGAAGCCGCTGTGGCTAAGGCCAAGCTAGGGTCCTTGGCAGGAGGGCCTTTCAATTACTGCGCCACACTCTTGGATCAGCATGACTGTGGGTTGCAGGGGCTATTTGTCCTGGTGGTTGAAGGCCTTTAGAAACAAAGTAAGTTTGGGGTGATAGTTACAATGCACTGTGTCTTGGGTTGATTTCCTTGGCCCAGAAAAGGTCTTTTTGGCCAGGGCCAGCCATCCCTGCAGCCCACACATGTGGCTACAAGGTTATGGGGACTCCACTCACTTTGGATTGGGCTGGGCCACTAATGGCCTGGTGGTCCAACCTGACTAATCACTGGGAGAAGGGAAACTGAGACAGGAGGCAGATAACTGGGTTTGAGGAGCGGGTAGGGTTAGACCAGTCCTATTACACAATACTCCAAACCATGAAGCTTTCCTTTGGAATGGCCTCCATGTATGGTGGACAAGAGCCAGGCAGCCTGGGGCAGGGTGTGGCCCGTGCCCCTTCCAGTGTGTTGCACATTTCCCCTGTGTGGTGAGGAACCCTCCAGCCTGGAAGTTTGTTCTTCAGAGGGTGCCAGGCCCAAAGTGGCCACACTCCAGTCCTGATGCTCTCCCCACAAGCCTGGTTACAGGGCCCTTACTTGGGGGGAGGGATGCCATGCCCCACTTCCTTTCCCACCCCTCTGGATCCATTACTGTTTTACACTCTTAATACCTGCCAATAAAAACTGTCTACACTGAGCCTAGTGCCATGCTTTCTCGGGGGGGAAATGGACTTTCCTTGGCTGCAGGGGCTGCAGCTGCCTCTCCTGGCCTCAGTCTGGCTTGCATTGTATAAGGACTCCCTTGGGTGGGGTGTCTGACGCCTGGGCCGTGGCTGGCAAATGCTGCTCCTTTGTTTCTTCCCTTCCTCAATACTGGCCCCAGCCTGACAACTGTGCTGGGAACTCATGTCTACACGTGTGACCCACATATACGCATTGCCTCAGCAGGTCTAGGGCTCTTGTTAAAGAGTAAAAATTTCAGTGTTTTCTACCTGGAGTCCTGATACCCTGGGTCTGGCTCCCACTCAGTACTTAGGGCTCCTTGACCCCCCACTCTCCCAGCAGCTGCAGAACAAGCTGGGAGTTTCTGGGCTGGAGGCCCCTCCAGGAACGGCAGCTGAGACTACGGTGTTCCAGCACCCCACCCCCACCCCCCGCCCCCCGAGCTGGAGCCTTGGGAGAGACTCCTTAACTCTGACTCCTCTCACCCCAGACCTGATGGGAAACCAGCTCTTCAAAGCTGTGCAGGTCCCCTGGAGGGGCTGGGTCTTTCCTCCCCAGACCCAGAAAAGGTCATGCCTGGATATCTGGGAGCAGGTGTCAGCCGCATAGCCCCAGGGAGCTGTGTCACCTCAGGGCCTCAGCCAGTCACAGGCCTGGCTGCTGCCCATTGTTTACCCTGCCTCTTTGATCTAGGACTTAGCAAACCCCTTAATATACTCAGCCTCATTAGGGGCCTCTGAAGTGGTAACTTTGGTTCCAGCCAGGGTGGAAAAAACAAGGCCTCTGAAGAGGTCACAGGTCACCAGAATGAGTCATCTCCAGGTCCTACTGCTGCTGGACTCAAAACAGGCTGAAAGGACAGATGGAAGGGCTTACTTTGTCTGATGCCTGGAAACACGCCCAACCCCAGATGCCCACCCAGCTTGGGTCCTGACTTGTCTCTTGAAGCCTGGGACATGAGGGGGTTGCTTAGCTTCTTGGGGTGAGGAGTGGGGTTCGCCTGGATGTGCTTATTTTTTAGGGTAAGGAAGCCAGAAACCTATATGACTCGTGGGTATATACATTGCATTCAGCCCACCATGTGCCAGGTGCTGTTCTATGTTCGAAATGCGTTGGTAAATGAGGCAAAGATCCCTACCCTCGAGAAGATTACATTCTGATGGGGTCAGCAGAAAATAAGCTAAAAAAATTAAAAAGTAAGCTAAATTATATAGCCTAAGAAGGCCAGCAATGCTTATATATATTTACATAAGTAATCAGGGCAGGGGAGTGAAAGTGCTGGGGTTTGCCAATTTTAAAAGAAGCCAGGATGGTGACATGTGAAGGTGACATCTGATTGAGCAAAGACATCAAGGTGGTGGGAAGCAAGGAAAGAACATTCCAGGCAGAAGGAACTTATTGGTGAATGTACACACACTTGTGGCAGGTGTGTGAGGTGAGCATGAGCACTGCTTGGGTGTGTGTGTGCACCTGGGGGCCTTGTGCAGGGGCATGGGCACTTGCTGGTGCCAGCACACGATTTGCATGGGTGTGTGGATGTGGGTGTGTGCAAGACAGGCGTGCACAGCAACAGCTACCTCTTCTACAGTGCTTCACTCCAAGCCAGGCACTCTGCCAAAGTCCTGAGCATCTCATTTCCTCCTCCCAGCAACTCCATGAGGGGAGTATTATCATCTGTGTTTTACAGGTGAGGAAACTGAGGCCGGAGAGGTTAAACAGGTTTGTCTGTCCCCAGCGCCATTGCTGTTGGCCCCTCCACTGTGATTTCACGTGGATGTATGTGACAGTATAATTTTTGTACACATACACATGACGGCATGCTTGACACATGACCGAGTGAAATGGTTTGTATTACTGTGGCATTTGCTGTTTTGGGTATCTATGGCAGAGGGAAGCAGCATGCCAAGATGTACATTTTCTGTGTGACACTAGGCATAGCTATGGCAACCATGTCAGGAACCCACGGTGGCAACAGGTGTGCCTGTGGGTGTGTCTGGGGTGGTGCAGTGTTTCCGGGTGTGAGAAAAAACACTGACTCAGTAGCTTTCATCACTCCTCTCGGGGACAATTCCTGTAGCTTTCTAAGATGCCAGGAGAGGAAGGTGTCAGGAACTGGGAATCAGAACCAGTGAGGGTAGGGCTGAGGGAAGAGAGCCCCACCTTCTACCCCCCAACCCCCCAGTACTCTTCAAGTAGCAACCCAGCACCCGCTTTCAGATGCAGGGAGGTGAGGGGAACCCTAAAAGAGCATTACAATGAAATTGGGGGAACAGAAGGTAGCCCCCCAGGCAGTTACCTGGTACACTGAGGCCTCCAGACCCACTCCCCACCCTTCTCTTTGCTCTGTGTCCAGTGGGAACTGACCTGTAGGGGCCTGTAGGGACCCTATAGTCCACCAGAGCCGGGGTACTGCACCATCCCCTAAGCCCAGCCCATACCTTTATAGTCACTTTTTCAAAATCTTCCCAGTCTGTGGGAAGTCTGTGTGTGCCCTGCTGGAACCCCGACGGATAGTGGCCAGCACCGGGCATCAGGCCACCTCGGTGTCACCCAGCCTTATGGGTACACTCCCACGCCCTGCCTTCCTTGCCACATTCTTAACCAGTAGGACTTCCTGGAGAGGGCCAGTTTTGAGCCAAGTCAAATGAGAAATCAGTCTGCAAATCAGTCAACATGCCCAGATTGCCGGATGAAACTAAAGAGAAGCAGCTCAAGGAACTGCCAACTTAATGGGCTGGGTCAGACACCCGCAAAGGAAAGGTGACAAGGACATTTGTAAAGTGAACCACAAAAACCACATGCACGTGCCTCACATTATTGGAATTTATTCTTCCTGAATTAAATCAGGAGACTGAGATATATTCACTTTGCAGAATTCTACAGGTCCTGGGTATGTGAGTAAATGTGCCCTCCTTTTCTCTATCATCTGGATATTTGAATAAATGTGCCTCCCTTTTTCATTTAAAACTTTATTATTTTGATACTGCCACCACCTGAAAACTCAGAGGTATGTCCCCCACCTAGAAGCCAGCAGCTGATTGTCTTTCTGAGGGGCCACGGGCAGGATTCCATGACAGGGGAGCAAGGTCAGTGGTTGAGGGAAGCTGAGGATCTCTCAAACCAAAGCTTTCTCTTGAATAGGCCTCCAGGCTCTATCAGACAGAAGCAAAGACATCTACCAAAATGGGGGCTCCAGCTATGCAGTGATTTGTTTAAGGATGACTATATATTTTAAATAAATCCTTTTCATCTTCACATCAGAAATATTTGCTGCACTCTTAAATAATAATCTGAATATATCTCAGAGAACTGTTGTAACATCTCTAATTGTACAGTGTAAACCAAAGTCAGAAGTGGCATAGAGAGAGATTCATAGGATAGGCAACTCCCTGGGGGGCAGCCCCTTGCCACTGGAAAAGCAGAGCCTCCTCTGCTTCTGCGAAGTGAAGGGGACACAGAGGCTGTGTAGGGTCAATCTGAGAAGTCTTCCTGAAGGAGGTGCCCAGGGGAGGAGCAGAATCCAGGAGGCCAGATCCATAGAGCAGACGCTCTGAGAAGCTGGAAAGAATAATTTCAAGAACTTTAATTACCTCTTCCCTACAGCCACCCAGCCCCACCCAAACCCTTCCGCATCTACCTCCTTAAGGGGGGCTGTTGTGGAGATGGCAACATATGAAATAGGGCCCCCACCCTGGGAAGCAGAGGTTCCCTTGGGCTTTTGTCCTTGGCTGGGATCCCCACTGGTCTGAGCAGCTGGAATGGAATGTTCCTGGGATGAAAGGCCTGCCTCTCCTCCATTTCTCCCCCTAAGAAGTTCCCAAGGGCCTGGGAGTGGGGGAGGAGAGGGGAGAGGATCAGCTCCAGGGATTCCAGATATGGTGATGCCTGCAGGCTGTGTCCTGGCCACCTCCCCTGGACTAGATAGATTTGCTCCAACATTACAGATTCCTACTTTGTGCTAGGCACTTAGCCTGAACTCTCATTTAACGTTGGCGGTGATATTCCCCCAGCTCCCTATAAAACAAAACAAAACAAAAATAGAAGAAATTGGCTCAGAGAAGGGAAGTCACTTGTCCAAGGTCCGGCAGCTGAGAAGCTCTAGGCCAGGACTGAAGCCCGAGTCTGTCTTGTTTCAAGTCTGTCACCACAGAGCCTGTCACCCTCCTCTGCCATGCATGGTGGCAGCCCTCTAAGGCAAGGCCAGACCCTGCCTCCAGGCTCACTCTCCACAGAAGCCAGGTGAGCCGACGCGGTCTGACTCACCCCCCCAGGACCCAGACCACAAGGCTGGGGCGCCAGCCTCTAGTGCTGCACTCAGGTCCTGGGGACAGGGGCGGGCACCTTCTGCCACCCTCCTGAGACCCATCACGTCCTTCCCCAGAACCAAGGACGGGGGGGTCACTGTACCCAGCCTTCAGGGTGAGAAACCAGAAACCCTCCCAAGGAGCCCTCAGCAGCCTGATGCAGGAAAAGCCACATAGCCTAATGTTGAAGCTATCTCCACTGACAGGTGCTGTGTCCTTGGGCAGATCCTCTGTGCTCCCTGACCCTCAGTTTTCTCAACTGTGGAAATGAGGATAATAATCCCTACTTTGCAGGGTGGTTGTTGAGGACTTACACAGATAATGGGTGTAAACTGCTTAGCACAATGCCTGCCACAGAGGAGGTGGCTAACGAATTATTCCATTACCAAGGGTTCCTTCCCCTTTCACTCCAGGCCAGGGTGCGGCCGAGGGTTGATGAGGAAAGACGTATACTGGGGATCACCTTGTTTTCCCAAACACCTCCTTGCCAACTGGCTAAAGCAGGGAGCCACTCCTTCAGCTCTGGGAAGTCTGGGCACCTGGAGTTTTTCCCCAAAGACCCAACTTCCAGGGAAGGGGCCCTCCTAGAGCCTAGCCACTGCAGGCTTGGAGCCCCTGTCACTTCAGCCTAACTAACATCTAGGAGGCCACCTGTCGTGCTTGGATTCTGGGCACAGAGTCGTTAAAGACTCCGAGCACGACACCACCCTAGTCCCCAGGTGACGGTGGGAGGGGGTGTGCTGGCCAGTGTCATAGTCCTGCGTGGAGCAGACGACTCCGGACCTCTACTCTCGGTGATCGCTGCCAGGCCCAACCTCTCTTTCCAGGAAGCCTCTCCTGACAAAGCCCTCCCGGAGGACGTGGGCTCGGAGGATCGTTTCAGAAGAGATTTTTCCAAACTAAACTTCAGCTGCGGGTCAACTCACGGCTTCTCTGCGCCCTTACTTCTCAGTAAGCTCCCGCGCCCAGGGTGCGGGTGATGGATGCAGCTCTCCCCTGCCAAGAAGCCATCACCGGAACTACACACTTTCCAGCCGTGCCCAACGCCACTAACCGTTCCCTACACCAGACCTTTAAAGCTAATGCTCAAGGCCAAGGAAGCTGCGGTTCGGCGGAAGGAGGATGGTTAGGGGCGGGTACACGGGGAACTGGCCGGCTCCAGGCCACGCCCCCACGCCCCGCGAAGCAGTCCCGCACTGCCCTCTGGTGGCGTCTTCCGGAAACGCCCTCACACCTGTTGGGCCTGGACCCGACCCCACCCCCATGCACCAAACCCGGCCAAGATTACAAACAGATTTACTCAGGTGAAGGGGAGGGCCAGCACTGGAACTAGAACCCTGAACTAGTCTCCCAGCCTTGGGCATCAACCTGAAGAAAGGCTCCTGTTCCTCTCGTTTCCCTGTGCTGAGATCCCAGTTTCACTGGTGACCACCGGTGTCCTCAAAGCACAGGTTCCCCAAGATTCCTGCACACAGTCCAGCCCCCAAGCCTAAAGGCCTTCAAGAGAGTATTCATGTCCCCTCCATTCTGTTCCCTCTGTCCTCCTATAGGAATCGTTTTTATTTTCATTTTGTGACTTATCCTTAAATTTTTTTAATAAAAGCAAATTTACATGTAAAAAAAAAAAAAAGAGTATTCAAGAAGTTATGGAGATGCAACTATGTGATGATATTAAGAATTACTGATTGTATATGTAGAATGGAATGATATCTTAATGTTTTGTTTGTTGTTAATTTTTTTTTAATTAATAAAAAAAAATAGTTATGGAGAGGTGGGGTCAGTCTCCTGCCCAGCTGCCACACGCTAGTTATTTGTGAAGGCCTAAAAATAGCCCTCCAGGGTGCGCCAAGGTGGCTCAGTAGGATGCTGGAGACCCAGGTTTAATTCCCGGTGCCTACCCATGAAAAAAGGGGGCTGGGAGACCTAATCCCCTAAAAACACAGATCCTCTGATTCAGCTGTGCTCTTTGAGCCCTGCCACTGAGTAAATGCCAATGTTTGTTGACTGAAGAGAAAATGGAGAGCTGGAATACTGGCTGGGTGGGCAAGGTAGGTGTGGGTAGGTGACTTCTGTTACCCAAGTGAGGGGGAGAGGAGAGAGCGATGAACCAGGAGCAGGGGTTCAAGCCTCTGGGCATCAATGCCCTGGTGAGGTGCAGAGGGACATCTGCAAATAGGAGGGGGACAGAAGCTGCCTGTGACACCAGGACCAATTTACATTACCGCCACACACACACCCACATACACCACTTTCTCCAGCAAGTGTCATCTCTAATTCCCTACCCACACCCACTTCCAGATCAGGCCAAAGCCGATTATCAATAAATCCCGGAGAAAGGTAAAATTGTTATGACACAGAACACTTTACACCATTAGCTAAAAGCTTTTCTGGCTAAGTACCCCTTTCCCCCTGCAACCCATAAAACAAACAGTCCTGGCTTCAGCCCAGCACTGCAGTGTGAGCTCTCTCTGTGTCACCTCAAGTTGCTGTCCTCTTTGGACCCCAGAACCCAAATGACCTGAGTTTCTTCAGAGGCTTCTCCCTCTCAGGGGAGGCCAGATGATGCCAGGGCCCCCCACCCCTCAATACTCCCCAAGCTCTGTTTCAGGGCTCTGAGGTCTCCTCCTGGGCCTCACTATTCTAGCTAAGAACAGGTTCAGGAAGGCCTGGCTGCTAGCCAAGAAACCAACCCTTGTTTTGTACCCAGGGAGAGGAAGGGCTGATAAGGGAGGATCAGGTGAGGGTCCCTATCAGAGTACAGCATCTGACCAAGGCAGAATTAAACCAAATTCCAGTGACACTGATGTTATCCCTGCTGGCATGGGGAGGGAAAGCTATGAGAGAGAAGGGACTGACTGAGAAAACTGGCCCAGAAAGGGGACAGAGTTGTTCCAGGTCACACAGCTTAGAGAAAAGCCAGTTCTCTCCAGCCCCTGCCCCCTGGGAAAGGGAAGAGACATTATGGGAAAGGCATACACTGTCCTAGGACCTGGTTCTATCCTGCAATGGCTTGTGACCTTGAGAAATCTCCTCTCCTTTCCTTTAAATTAGCTCCTGGCTTGATCAACAAAAGCATTGCAAGTTTCTAGGACTAAAAGTGCAATAGAAAACAATATTCTTCCATGACTTATGGGAGAAGAAGAAAGACCTTTGCCCCATGCAAACCTCAGTCCAGCCTTTCCAGGAGGTGATGCTATTCGATTCACAGCCTGACAAGGGAGGCTTCAGCCAGGGAGCAGCAGAGCAGCAGCCAGGCTATTCAAGACCTGTGGGGACCGGGTCTGGGGGAACCATGGGGCATTTGGACAGGAACTGAAGCAGATCTTATTTCAAACCTGGCCCTTTAAGGCCCCCCTTTCTGGCAGTTGATGCCATACCTGCCTCCGTGGGGCCCGTTAAAGAATGTCACCTGGCTCCATCTCTGGCAGAGCCATCTTAGAGACCAGGTTGGGGGAGAGCATTCCAAGGTCCTGCCATGTGAGGGCCCTTAGGAGGGCAGCAGGAGCTTTAGGCAGTTGCCAAACACCCACCCTGGTTATCTGTGAACTGCAGCCTTACTGAGGCTGCATGAGGGCATGAAGAAAGAGGAAAAAGGTTTAAGTATGATAAATATGATGGGAACAAATCCTCAACCTCTCTGAGATTCCATCTCCTAAAACGGGAAAACAGGCTTAGGGGAGAACATACCTGTGCCAGCCCCCACCCCATCCGGGACCTCAACTATTTTGCCCTCCAGAAAGTATACAGCTGGTAGTCAGCGCCAGAAAGTAGCAGCCTCAAGGGCAAGACTCTCGTTACAGCCCCAGGGGACCTAGGAAAGGCAACCGGCAGGTGGGGGTGCTGCATCGGTGCAGCCGGCTGGAACTGGTGAAAGTTTGCTGCCAAATCCCTCCTGGGATCTGAGCACCTTCAAAATTTGCCCGACTCTTTAATGGGGACTTGGTGCAACCACCTCATTCCCCAGGTGGTCTGGGAGAAGCGGCAACGTAAGGTGGACAGCTTTATTAGGGACCCAGCAGCCCCTGGAAAGTAAGGTCCCTGGGTCCTGAAACCCCCATCCCGTCCCTCGGATGCACCAGCCGCTAAGACCGCACCTCAGCCTCCTTTACTGGGCCCTCGGCCCACCGACGGTCTCTTCCTACGGTCCACCTGTCTGTCCATCCGCGCCACTGACGCTGTCCATCAGGCCGGCGGTCCACCATCACTTGATCGGCACCTCGGCGATGTCCTGCCCGGCCACCCCGGGGCCAGGACGCGGGGGTCAGCGCTGGGGGGAGGCGGGGCCGCGGGGCGGGCTGCGACGGAAGGGCGAGTCCGGCTCCGGGCCGTGACCGCGCCGCAGGCGTCCGGCGCCCCAGGGCACGCAGCCACCCAGGCCGAGCGCCGAGGCGAGCAGCGCCGGCGGGCGGGCGCGGCGACCCCGGCGCGGGCCCTTCTTGAGGCGCGGTCCGTGCGCTGCCAGGTAGAGCTCGGCCTGGGCCACGCCACCGCCCAGGCGGCCCAGGCTCTCGGCGCGGTGCGCCAGCCGGAGCTCGGCCGCCAGGAAGACCCGGTGCAGCTGCAGTACGCGGCTCTCCAGCTCCGACACCAGGCGCCGGCGGCCCTCCACTTCCAGCAGCCGCCGCCGCGCTTCGGCCAGCTCTAGCGCGCGGCTCCCGGTCCCCGCCGCCGCGCCCGGGCCGCCGCCCGCGCCCCCTGCCGGCCCGGTGCCCCCCGCTCCCCCGCTAGCGCCCTGACGCCAGCGCCGCAGCTCCTGCCCCTCGGCTGCGGCCTCCTGGGGCAGCGGCGAAGCCTGGGCCGGGGTCGGGGTCAAGGTCGGAGTTGGGGGCGGGGGCTGAGGGGACGGCTGGGGCTCCCGGGGCGGCGGCGGTGACCCCGGCTCGGCGGTCCCTTCCTGGGCCCCCGGGCCGCAGGCGCTAATGCGGCAGCCCGGCATCCCCCGCCCCCCGGCGGTCCGCGGCTGTCGGTGCGCTGGCCTGGCCGGCTGCCCCCGCGCGGGGGAGGAAGGACACGGTGCTCAGAGGGACCGAGCCACGGCCACAACCCCCACGCTAACGCGGGGCCGGCGGCCGGTGCGTCTTATAGCTCACGGGGCGGAGCGATGGGCGGCGCAGCCAATCAGAGGCTGGCATGCCCTGGGGCCGCCTCCCACGGCCCGCCCATTCAGGCCCGTCTCTAAATGGTCCGGGTCTGCTGTCCCTCGCTCGGCGACGCCCTCTTTAGCCATCCGGGTCCCATCAGCTTCCCCCAAATATTGAGTGAAAAAGAATCTCCGTGATGTGGCCCCTCAAACAGTCGTAAACTCTGGTAGCTGGTACTTAGAAATTATGGAATCCAGTTCTCACCTGGGGAGGGTCTGGCCTGAGGCCACAAGGAGAGCCCGGACGGGGACTGAGGAGGCCTGACTGCCCGGTGCTCCGTCCCGGGCCGCCCGCAGCCCCTTGATGGAATGGTTCTTCTGGCTCTCCAGGGCCTCCTGGCTTGCCAGGAATCCTTTCTCCTATCTCAGAGTGGGACGACAGGCGTCCAGGTGAGATAGGGTTGTGACCAGGTTGTCGCCTGTCCCGCAGGCCCTTCGCTTGCAGAAAAAACCCCTCAGTGCTGCCGCTAAGCCTGAGGCGGCTCCTGCGACCCCTGGTGCCCCCCACCCAGAGGAGCCCTGGGCCCCATGGTGTGCCATATTCTATCCCTGACCCTGCTCCTGTTTGTTCCTCCCAGCAGGTGTCCCCAAACCTTTTTATACAGAGCAGGGAAACAGATCCAGAAGGAGCAGCAGTTCCTTTCCCAAGGTCAGACTGCCAGTCGGTGGCTGAATCTGGCAATGGGACCAGCTCAGCCATTCATGCTCTCTGGAGCCTTAGATACCTGGGTCTCCTCCCAGCTGAGGGGCCATCCTTATCTGGGACTTTGGTCATTCAGGCAAAATGATATAGCTGAGCCGGGCCCACCTTCCCCACAGCACAAGTGACCCTGCCGTCCCCTCCTCTCCCAGACACCATGGCCCTGCCTCGGTTTCTATCTGCTCAAAGCAGCCATCAGACATAGGAGATGTCTCTGTGGTGGGCAAGGGCTGAGATCAGAGGGTCAAAAACCAGCTCTGAGACACACTGGGAAGGACTGCAACAGCCCCTGGGCTCAAAAGGGCCTGCCGAAGGGGTGGCCAGTGTGACCACTGACCTAGCCTGAAGAGGGGGCTGGTGGGGAGGTGAGGCTAGAGCTGCCCACCTCCATGTTCAATAAGCGCTTTCAGGTGCCTTAGACTGTGCCTTAGACTGTCATGGGTGACACAGCCAGGCTCCTGAGAGGCAGCTTGGAAGGGGCTGGAGAACGGAGTGGGCTCAGTGAGGAGGACCCAGGCTCAGTGAAAGAGAAGGGAGGAGGGCTTTATTAAAGGGAGGGAGGCTAAGTAACTGGGAGTAGTGGATGCTTAATGTGGGGGGAGGAGAGGAGCATTGAAAGGGCATGACTCAGTGAGGGGTGGGGACTCAGGGAGGAGCAGTTCAGGAAGGGGGTGGGGGCTCTGGAAGTCAGAGGGGCTCAGAGAGGGTGAGGGAGGCCCAGGAGTTGCCAGGTGGCCCTCAGTGGGGAGGGATGCCTTGCTGAATGGTGTCATCCCTTTGAACAGTTTCCTTGGTTTCATCAAACTCCATGTCTTTCTCAGTGCAGAAGGCCCCATTCCAATAATGGTATGAAGACTGACACACATGGTGCCTGCATCAGCCAAATCACTTCTCCCAATGCTGGGAGGATAAATGAAGGGGAACAAGATGAGGGCCCACCCTGCTGTGCCCCACCAGCCATATCCAGGGCATCAGCTGGGTGTTCAAATCCCACACACACGCTGCCTATCTGGGTGACCTTGGGCAAGTCATTTCTCTGAGCACTGAAAGATGCTCAACATACATTTACTGAATGAGTGAATGTCTTCTATCTCCTCCCACCATCCCTAGGAGAAGTGGATCAGCAGTCTTTTCTTCCTGATGAGAAGCCAAAGGCCGGAGAAGTGAAGAGCCTTTTACAAGGTCACATGCAGGTACGTGGTCAAGCAAGGATTCGAACACAGGATCTGACCTAACCCCAAATCATCCCTCACCTCCCTAGCTGAGTTCCTGTTATTCTTTGACAATGTTCCCTGTTCCTTGAAAATTCTCACAAGTCATAAGTATATGCGTACTTGTTTAATATTTAGTAATTTTATACTCTTTCACCCAAACTGGTTTTACTTATTGTTAAGCAGAGTGCTTGGTTTGGAAAGCACTCAGTAGATGTTTGTTTGAAATCAGCGTCACACAAGGGTAGAACTTATTGAGAATGGAGATGAACCATTCTCCATTCATTCATTTATTCATTTGTTCTTTCACTCATTCCACAAATTGGACTACTATTTCCTAATCGGGCTGACTGCTGGAGGTAAAGCAATGATCAGATGGGGCTCTACCCTCAGGGCACAGTCTAGGATGAGGAGGAATCACAGGGTCTGTGGGAATACAGCAGACACCCAGCCCAGCCAGGGGGGGAAAGCTTCCTCCTGGAGGGGTTGATATTTAAACTGAGATATGGAGGATGAATCAAAGTGAGCAATGCAGAGGTAGATGGGGGATAGAGAAGGAGAAGTTTCAGGAAGGGAGCAGCATGTACAAAGGACCAGAGGTGAGAGAAGTTTGGCTTCCTTAATTGGCCTGAGCTCCATACTCTCAGCTGCAGGTCAGCACTTATTAGTGTACAGCCAGCCCAGCTTTGGAATTGAGGAATGCACTTTTTAAACTATGAATAATATGTTTTAAGTTATACATTCCTGCTTTAGTTTCTCAGATGATAAAACAAATATCATACAATGGGTTGGTTTAAATAACAGGAATTTATTGGATCAAAGTTTTGAGGCTAGAAGTCCAAAATCAAGGCATCAGCAAGGCAGTGCTTTCTCCCAGAAGACAGTGACCTTCTGGGGCTGGCTGCCAGCAATCCCTGGCCCTTGGCTTTTCTGTCACATCGCAATGCTCATGGTGGTATCTTCTGCTCTCTCTTCCAGGTTCCACTGATGTCCAGCTTCTGGCTGTTTCCAGTGGCTTCTCTATCTGTGGCCTTCTGTATAAATCCTCTGGGATGGAATTAAGTATAACCCATCCTGATTCAGGTGGGTCATGCCTCAACTGAAATAACTTCATCAAAAGGTCCTGTTTACAATAGGTCACACCTAGAGGAATGGATTAAGAACATATTTTTTCTGGGGTTCATAAATCCAAGCCACCACAATTCCCTTTATAAAAGAGATGGAAAATAGAGAAAATATAAAAGTATGAAAAAGAATAGAAAGGAGAAAGGAGCCTGGAATCAGAAAGATGGGGCTTTGAATCAAAACTCAGTCCCTTCCTAGTTGTGCAACTCAGGAAAAGGTACTTTTCTTCTCTGAACCTCAGTGTCCTCATCTGAGAAGTAGAACTGCTGATATCTATGGCATAGAAAAGGACAGCGAAGCTCAGATAGGTGCAGGAACTTGCCAAGATCTTATGGCTGGTCATGGGGTCGAACCCATATCTGTTCTCTGAGTCAGAGATCCTGAAAGAGAAGAGGCAGATAGGATCAGATTCCTAAAGTCTGTCCACCATATATCCCTCCCTCCCAGGACAGCAGCCAATGGAGACAGAGCTCTGCAGAGGGGATGGTAAGTGGGGCTGTGGCCCAAAGCAGAGCCCCACCATGGGCTGAGTGTGGGATAGGCCAGGGGACCAAGGCCTGAGGAGTCCTTCCCATCCCAACCTGGAAGATGTGAGGCCTCTGCTAAGAGAGCCAAACCCTCCCTTTCAGCCTTTTCCTGGCAACCTGGCCTGGCACCCTCTAGGATGTGATCTCAGTTTAATAATTTAGCAGATGCAGACAAAGATAGCAGCTCTGAAAATAACCCAGCCAGGTTCCAGCCTCTATCTCCCCTTTCCCTGATAGATTCCTCTGCTCTCCCTACAAGATCTCTGGTTGACCCCCAGCTGCACCTCCAATCGTCAGTGCCCCTGGCTGCCATGGGCACTTGATTTGACACTCCTCTTCCTTCTGGTCCTTCTCCTCCCTCCGCCTCCCTCCTCCTCCTTTGCTTCTTCTTTCTTTCCATTCTCATGTTAGCTTTTGTCAATTAGGGCTTAAAGGAATCTTGTCCTAGAAGCTAGGAGACTTGGGTTAATTCACTGTGTGGCCTTGAGTGAATCCCTTCCCCTCTCTGAACCTCTGGGGTTACATTTGTTAAATGAGGCATCTGTTTTCCTAAATGTGACATGGACTAAATGGGGTGGGAGACTACTTGGACAGGGGACTGGATGTCTTTCCCACTAAGGCACATCTGTAGAGTCAATGTCAAGTTAGTTATTCCAAAGAGCTCACAGATTTTCTTTGCTTTAAATTTTTCTTATGATGAACATTTTGCCCTGATTAGACTTCCTAGAAT
>PVIY010044259.1:0-19823 GCA_004026745.1 Myrmecophaga tridactyla
TAGGAGCAGCTGGTGTGGCAGCTCAGGTTGGGCAGGCAGCAGTTGTACGGCATGGTGCTGGGAGGGTTTGTGGTGCCCAGTGGGAAGCAGAGTCCTGGTTCACTGAGGAGTTTGTGCATCTCCTTCCTCTGGGGAGCCTTTATACCCCCTCCACAGAGGGTGTGGACACAGTATTTAATGTCTTTTTTTCTTTTTACTCATTACTTGTTTTCAAATGCCTTTCCCTTCAGTCTGTTATTTGCCTTCCTTAGAAGAGTCCCTTGTCCCATAAAATTCTTTACTTGGGCTTCTTGCTAAGTCAGGACTCCTCTCCAGGCACTAGACCCATGAAATCAGAGTTTTGTGGTTGACCTTCAAAGCGGCCACACCATCCAGCCCAAGTATGTATCCTTGTTAATTGGGTGTTGGTCCATTTTGCAGGCCCATAATCAGGCTCCTCTCCTGCTCCCCTTGGTATTTCTAAAGTGAGGCTGGGATTATTTCAAGGAACCAGTTGCATTAAGTTACAGCAGTGGATTTTCTCTCCATCTGCATTAAGAGGAGAATCTTTAAATGATGTAGCACCCCAAACCTTGGAAGCCTTGAAGCAAAAGTAAATGTAATGGTTTGACTTGAGCTAGGGTTGAGAAGTTTGGATAACTGGTTGGGTTTTAAGCGGCTATATAAAACCTCCTGTATCATCAAAAAGAATTGTGGAGGGGAGAATTTTTAAAGTAGGGGCTTGATAACTTATATGATAATTCTGGGATAATCTTGAAAGTGGGCTGAAAAATACAAGCTGAAAATTGCATGCCTATACACTTAAACTATGTAGGAAAAAATGTCTGGAGGCAGCTCTGAGAGAAAGGAGTGAGGAAGTGCTTGTTGGACTTTTCTTCTGAGGTCTCCATAGCATCGAAACAGACTAGTGAATATATTGAGAACATCAGGAAATTTAGCCCCAAGGGCTTCCACAAACATGAAATCCCTTGAAATTTGTCATGAAGCTAATAGTACTTCACAATATATTCATGCTGGCTTTTGTGTGTGTGTGTGTGCTGTATGGTGGGGGTCACATTTCATTCTTTTTCCATGTGTCCATCCCCTTATTGCAGCACCATTTGTTGAATTTTTGTTTGGTTGGTTTTTCATTTGTTTGCTTTGCTTGTTTGTTTGGGAAGTGCATGGGCCAGGAATCGAACCTGGGTCTCCAGCATGGTAGATGAGAATTCTAGCACTGAACTACCCTTGCACCCCTTATCCGTGTTGGCTTCCACATTAAAAAATCATGCTTTAAAATTTCTAGCTAAACGTCCTAACATTTTCCTCAATTCTCTAAGTGAAATGGATACACTGAAAAGCTGCACCACACCCTGCCCTGGGCTTCTCATCCCCCAGCCCTGCTAGGTTACAGTAAGGTTACATCCTGCTTTAAGAACCAAAGCTATAAATGGACTCTTTGGTCTGTATAATTGAATCTACAGACCTGAGCATTGGGAAAGAAAATGTAAGACACAGCATAAGCTCGAGATTTCATAAGGTAAGCTGAATATCGTTGGGTTTGAGTTGGAGGGTGAAGTCCTGAGGAAGGGATGGCCAAAGTTTCAAATTTTATAAAAGTTGCATAATCATAGACATCACTAGGTACCACCTGCATCTCGGGTGGCTGCACCTCACCCTCTACTTTGGCTTTGGCTGCTAGCCAGGGCTATCATTTTATTGACAACTTATTGGAGTCCTTCTCCCATTGAGCTTTCATGATAGTATCCGCGTGGTGCTCTGCTTGAGTCTCAGATAAAAGGTCCTTCTTATACACTCTCAAGGCCATTATCACCGCTTATTATAATGCCATTTAGATGAGAGTTCCCACAGGACTACAAAGAAGCCCCGGACTTACAATAAAACCTAATTTTTTTGTTTTCCTGAAAGACAATTAAAGTGGGGGAAATAGGTGGGTCCTGAGGCAGGCTTCACCAAGACTTTCCAGAGGGCAGACGTGAGGTGAGGAGGGAGCAGTCAGCTTCCATCATATCTCCTGGGCTTGGGACAATGGAAAGATCCATGCTTCAAACTGATGAGAGCTTGCTTGATGGAAACTCCCTCCCAACTCTCATCAGCTTGCTCCAAAGCACTGGCTTTCCAGCACAGAGCTGTTTCCTCAACCCGTCCTTCCTCTTCACCCTGAGCAGGGACTAAATGTCATCAGCATACTGCAAGCTCTTTAGTCTTCCAGTATAGCCTCATGGAACCTTTAGTCAAAGGAGAATGTTTTTAGTTCTGTGTATGAGAAGAGTCAAGGATTGGGTTAACAAAGAAGCAAAAATAGAATTTGTGAACAATGCAGAGAGATCAGAGAAAAAGAAAGAGATGGAGGGAAGAAAAGATGTGTTTATCAAGAGATAAGAATTAAAGGAGAAAGCCTGGAGTGAACCCTCCGAACCATACAGGACCATGCTAACTGGATAAAACTAGCCCATCTTCAAATGAGTGAACCTGGAGAACGCAAAGCTGAGAAGCAGCCAAGACATCCTAAGTTGATGGACAGAAGAGCTGCCTACCCTACTGAGTGTTCTGAAAGATATAAATGGAGATGACTCATAAAAAGTCTGCAGACACTAAGACCACAGCTTCTGAGGCCTCTGAAAGAAATAATGACATTGTTCCAAGGAGTCCAGACCAGAACATCACTGCCATTATCCAGTCTGAGATTTTTTCCCCCCAGTGGCTGAAAAATGCATTGTTGCCTACACCCAGGCAGAGGAAAGCCAAAAAGGAGCAACACTGCCTGTTCTTGAATGAATAAAGAGTGTGAAGAGGAGAAGGGAAAGAAGAAGAAGGGATAGTCAGATGTGCGCTGGCTTCAGGTCATGGTCTAGCGGTGGCCACACAGGAGTAAGCTGCAGGAAAGAACAGGTTACCTGCCAGGTACCCTGCAGAGTCTGAAATGGCACAGAAAATCAGGATGGCGACAGCAGTCTGGTTGGTGAGTAGGCATAATGTTGCCATCCCTTGTAAATCTAGCCTCTTTCTTACGGCGTTTCAAAATGTCATAGGCTTGAATGGATTTGCTTCTTGAATTAGCAGGGAAAATGGGGCTCCAGGGTTGTGAGGTTCCCATGACCCCACACAGGTGAGGAGTGGACTTCCTGTGCTCTCTTCATTTTCCAGTTGGTGTATTTGCAAGTTTTATTCATTTGGGGAGAAGTGGGATGGCCAATGGGCTGGCAAATCCACTTTCTTTATTTAGTTAAATTTAATTCCAAACATTTATTGAGCTGCTCCTCTCTGCTTAGCTGGACATGGGGCTAAATCGAAACAGAGGAATCATGGTTCTGATAGAGGATTGTTTTCTGTTGAACAATTCACACCTATATGGATCCAAAAAATATGTGAGAAGCAACTAGAAGTAAGAAGGTGAGATATTTAAAAGAGGTGAAATATATATTTGGAGCTATATCTTATTCATGTAATTAGAAAACTGCATTTGTGGTACTAAACTGGCATTTAGAATCAGATTCCCGCTTGGCAGAGTCCCAGGTGCTGGGGGAACGGTGGGGAGAGAACAAGCCCGGGGATCTCAGACCTGCCGAGCAGACAGTCTACACCTAACTGCAGTAGAATGTAATGTGGTTGAGCCCACGCCCCTCCCAACACACCCCCTTCCTCCAATACCCACTTCTGCCCAGAATGCAAGTCAGGTCATTTCAATCCAGTTCATGATTCTCAGCCACTTGGCGAAGGAATGAGACCGTTAGGATTATTTACCTGGACCCTGAAGGATATTCATTGTTGTTCCATTCTCTAGGTAACTCATAGGTAGGACTCAAAGAGCTGACCTCATTAGAATCGTAATCCCTTTAAGAATCTTTTCTTCAACCAGGCCTGGTAATTAGACATTTTGATATTTGGATCTTGTTGCTTTGGAACCACAACATGGGTGGTGATCATTGCACATGTCTTGGACATTGCAGCATCCCCATGGGATCCCTGGGTGTCGGGCATGAGTCTCAAATCAAGTGAAAGATGCTTTGGGCAGGTGCCATGTGAGAAGGAATCCCAGGGATGTGTTGCAGAAGAAGTAAAAGAGGCCAGGGTAAATCAAGCAAATGAAAGGGAAATAGAAAAGGGAATGAGCTTAGTGGAGAGAAATGGAGACAGCAGTGGGCCTGCTGGTGAGCAAGACACATTTGTATCCTCACAGAAAGAGGGACTGGAGGGTGGAGGCATTTGGGTGGAGGGCCTTGGAGGCTAACGTATAAATTGTTTGAGAACATGGAAGAGGAGGGAGGGAGGGGGCCAAGGGAGATTTGGGTACAATGACCAGCATAAAGGGAAGCCTCACCCTGGGGAAGGCCAGGAGATGGCCAGAAGCCAAAACTGCAAGCAGAATGTTGTGGTCGGGGTGGGGAGGGCATTGCAGGACAAGATAAAGCACCAGGAAGATTTTCCCTGGGGAGATCCTCAGCTCCTGAAATGCCTTTTCTCTGTAAAATCCATCCCAGCCATTTCACCCCAGCATCTGAGAATGGGCCTGAAAGTGAAGTTTTATCCAGATGTGCCTTCAACAAAGCCCTTAGCAGTTTCATGGGGAAAGACCAATGGGCCAGGAATGAGAAGTCTTGTGCTTCTGTGCCTGGCACTGCCCCTCACCATAGGGGAGACCCCGGGGGAGTCATTTAACATCCCTCTGCCTAGACTTCTCCTGCAGCAAAATGGGGATGTTCTGCCTATCTCTTAGGGTGGTTTGGGGGCTCAATTTGACAATGCATTGTGGAAATGTCTTATAAATGGTCAGAGGAGGAGCATAGATAAGGAGTTCTGGCTATTTGTCTCCTCCTCTTCTTTCTCCATATACAAAATAGTTTTACTAAGGGCAGGGGGTGGATTGGCAAAATTTCTTTGTCAATTTCCACTCATTAAAATTGCTTGGGTCTTCAAGCTTCCAACTTCTTTGAGATACTGTAGAACTTTCATTCCTTGCATCACCCTTTGAGGCATAAATTCCCCCAAAGTGGTTCCTCTAGCATCAACACTCTCATTTCCTTCAAGGAAAAGGAGTCAAAATAATGGGCAATTATGGTTCCATCTCCCTGCTGACAAAGTCACTGTGCCTCTGTAAAGTACAGTGATTAGGAGCACAGTGGCTGGAGGCAAACTGCCTGGATTTGAATCCTGGCTTCACTACCGGCTGTGAAATCTTGGGCATGTTATTAACCTCTCTGTGCCATAGTTCCTCATTTGCAAAACAGGGATAACAACAGCATTGACTTCACAGGATTGTAGTAAAGATTAAATGAGTTTATTATACAAGTCATAACTTGAATCAGTGCTTGGTACATAGTAATGTAAATGTCAGTGACTGATGAGGATGATGAAGATATGTGATAATGATGCTGATGGTGATGATGGTGTAATGGCTATTTGGTTTCCAGGGAAGCTCTTCATACTTCTCCAACAGTAATGATCCCCTCTGCAAAGCCTTTCTTTCTGGGACCCCAAGCCACTTCACAAGCATGTGGGCGTGCTCGCACACACACACACACACTCTCATCAAAGCTAATTTTTCTAATTAGAAGTGACATTCAGGGCATTGGATGTAAACTTAAGAAACTCAGATCAATCACCCTGGGGCCCCACTGACTCATTTCTTGTCACCAGAAGAATCCCTCGACCACTGAATGACTCACCTTCTCTCCTTCTCCCTTAAATGGGAAGAACAATGCTTGCCTACTCTGTCATGGTGCAAGAATAGGTGGGTTTATTTTGTTAGACCGCTTTGAACTTGTTGGATGAAAGGAGCTATTAAACAAAGGAGGAAGTGAGGGTGGTTGGGCCAGTTGGTAAATTAAGTCTAATCAAGATTGTTCATTCTTAGTGAGACCTACTCTTGGGTAAGTGCTTCAGGGATATGTCACCTGTGTCCAAACACCTCCACCACTTGGGGAAAAAGAGCAGAGAGACAACAAGGAGAGGAGGGCAGATGGTAGCCCTCACCCTTCCAGAGCTTCCTTCCATGGAAATGTTGATGCCTCTCAAGCAAACCGATCCTGTTTACGTGGACAGTGGTCAACGTGGACTGGGCTTGAGAGGGCCTGGAGGCAGAGAGAGCCACCAGGTTCTCACTTGCACTCTCCCCAGCCTTGGAGTCTGGGGCTGTGGTCACTCCTGCAGCCACAAGTCCTGTCCTAGGAGGACCTAGGTTAAGCAACCATAGCTATGCTTGTAAATTTCTCAGCAAACTGCTCTGATTCAGACTTTACAGAGCAGAGAGGGAAGGCAAAACACTAGCTCCGAGAGCAGGTTTGTTGGCTGCACTTGAACACCTGTAGTTTCACTGACAAATAAGGTCTACAGGAGCCATAGAGTTTGGGAACTGGAAGACCCTCTAAGGCCATCTCATCCAGCCACATCAGATGTGTGAATTCCTTCCCCAACACCCTCCCCAGGTGGCTGTTACCCCCCCTCCTTAAATGTCTCCAATGATGGGGACATTCCGCTTCCCGTCTTTGGGCAGCCATGACACTGAGTTCTGGAGAAGCATCCTTTCTGGCTCATGGCTGCCAAAACGTGGAACTTCTGGTTTATTTGTCTATTGCCTGAAAGTTCCAAGCTGGACAGCTGCCAGGACTTGCCAGTGGAACCCGTGGGGGCACCTGGTGGATCTGCTTGTTTTGGACCTTTCTAGTCTGATTATCTGACAGATGTGGCAATTATCATCACTCAACATTTTCAGAGTTCCATGATATGTGGGGGAAAGCACAATACTGATGTTGGAGAGATTCCCCATCCATAGAAACTATCAGGAGAGCAAAGTTCTCAAACTTAAGCTAACATCAGAATCACTTGGACGGCTTGATAAAGCACAGGCTGCTCGACCCCACCTTCAGAGTTTCTGATTCAGAAAGTCTGGGAAGGGGCCTGAGAATTTGCATTCCTCATAAGTCCCCAGGTGACCCTGGTGCTGCCAGTCCAGAGATGACACTTTTAGAACCACCACCCCAAACCTCCTCAATTTTATTTTTCTTCCCCTTTGAAGCTTCCAAGGTATATGGGTGTTGGACCTAGTTCAAAGAGACTGCACTTCAAGTCTTGGCTCAGCCACCACCAGCTAAAAATAATAACAGCCACTGCTGCTTTGCAGCATTGCTATTGGTTTGTTGCAATGTTTGTAAAGCTGCCAACCAGTATCTTGCTCTTAAGGGGCACATGGTCATGAAAGCTCAGTTGAAGTGGGGTATTCTAGAAGGAGGGTAGCCAAACTCTGCCTTGAGCTTTCCCTTTTACCAGGACCAGGTGGCTTTATCTGGATAAAAGGGGGATTTTACTTAATGCCTGCATTTCAAACGCTCTGTCTCCGAATCTGGCTCCAAACAGGCTTGTTTGTGACAAAAGCCAGGTGTCCCTGATCTGCTTCATTTTCTGCAGTCCCTTTTTTCACTCTGGTCCTCACTCTGGTAAGTGAGTCTCAAAGTCCTAGACCGCTGTCCCCACTGCCGTGGCACCGCCGGCCCGAGGAACAGGCAGCAACGCTCTCAGCCGGGTATGAGTGACTCAAGCCAGCAGGTCCTGGGTTCAATGTGCTGCAGAAGTAAAGTTTATTAGCAAAATGAAAACAGGATTGCCTGCCACATCTCAGAGAGACCAGGAGGCAACACAAGGAAGGAAACAGAGGTGCTAAGATGCCCTAAAGAGAGGAAGCACCAATCCAGGTGCAGGGGCTGAGCTTCTCAGGTTTAAATCCCATCAGTGGAAAGGCACTGCCCCCTCACTCAGTCGTCTACCAGGCTGGAGGTGAGTCACACCTCCTCAGACCTGGAGGTGAGAATGGAGCCAAAGGAGCTGCAGATTTTTCCCAGTCAGCACCGAGTAGATGAGCAGGGCCCACAGGAGGCCCGAGGGGGACCAGGAAGGCAGGGAGGACAGGGGATGCAAGCCACATGGGCTGGGCCAGGGATGTTGGAGGCTGAGGTTGCACACAGGTTGCAGGGAAGTCTGCAGAGAGGAAAAAGAAAATTGATGTGAGAAGTGCATAAGAAACAAAAGTGTCGAGACATTTTAGGATGTCAGAAGCAAAGGGGAATTGTAGACCTTGAAAAGAGGCAATGACTTTCCCTGAGTCCACGGTGGAGCGGGAGCAGAACTCAGGCTGCCCGTGTGCAAGTTCAGTGTCACCATCCATGGGAAAGGGACTCGGCAGAGAGACTGGTGGGGCGGGAGGAGGCCAGTTGTCAGCTGCCCTATTAATTTCAACAAAACCCCTGATACTGTCTTTTCTTATATCTTGAAGAGGTATACTGTCAATCTTACTTTTTCCACCTAATTATTAAGAAACTAGAGTGAGGAAGTAGTTGCAAAGTCTCAACACTGTTTTAAAATACTGTGAGTATTAAGATCTCCGCTGTGATATTTCCTTCAGGGAGAATTTAGCAGAACTTAAATGAGCTGTCAGTATTCTAGCTCCCCGTGGGAGGGACTAGCAGCTGGGAATGCAATGTAATCAGCAAAGGGGACACCCTGAGCTGTAAAGATCCTGCACTCAGTCCGGTGCATCCAGGCAGATGAAAGCAGCAAGTTTATCTCCAAAGATGAGGTCTGCAACGCTACCCCAGCTGGCCACCAGGGCTCCTCTTAGGTCAGACCCAATAAGGAATCTCTGCTTTGACACACAACATCGGGGTACTCACTTGCAGTCCTCGCTCTCCAGCAGGCCCCGGTACGTGGCGATCTCACCCTCCAGCCGGGCCCGGACGTCCAGCAGCACCTGGTACTCCTGGTTCTGCCGCTCCAGGTCAGCTCGGATCTCAGACAGCTGCTCCTCCACGTTTTTGATCAGGCCCTGCATCTGGGCCAGCTCGGTGCCAAAGCGGGCCTCAGCTTCACACAGGGAGTTCTGCAGACAGTCTTTCTGCAGTATCAAAAAAAGGGAGACATATGAAAATCATGGCTTCCTGCCCTGAACCCCTTCAGTGAATGAGACCATGGCACTGCGAGACATTGCCAGGCCCAGAGAAGAATGCAGTAACCTTTGGCAGTTTTCAGCTTGAACAGTGCTATTTCTCATCAACATAAATCTTTAAGCTAAATCCACAGACCCTCCCTCATCTGAGTGAGCGTTCATTCACTCAGCATCCATACCTACGAGAAAGTTCTTCCAAAGGGGAGCGGGCAGAGGTTTAAGCTGTGCCCCCCTTCTGTGTTTAAATGAGCCGTGTAATGAATATCGGGAACTGCTCATGAGAAGTGGGAGCCCAGCTTAGTTTTTCACACATGCAAAGGGCACACACCAGACTGTGCTGAGCCTGCAGCTCAACCTCCAGGGCGTTCACCGTGCGGCGCAGCTCCAGGATCTCCGACTGGCAGCACTGCAGCTCCTCGGAGCAGGACATGGCCTGCAGGCTGATGCCTTCAGACTAAAGCACAGTGGATCCAAAGCACAGTCATCTCATTGATCCAGAACGGAAGCCGGGAGACCCCCTGCCCCACAGCATTGTCTGCACCTGAGCTTGGAACCACTGCTCCACGTCCTGGCGGTTGGTCTCCACCATGGCCTCGTACTGGCACCGCATCTCCCCCAGCACCCTGCTCAGGTCCACGGCAGGCTCAGTGTCCAGCTCAATCCGGAGCTCGTCCCCCAGCTGACGCCTCAGAGTGAGGACTTCCTGTATGCGTAGAGAGAGGACGGCCTTCTCATAGGACCCCCACTTCCCTCCATCCAGCTCCCACTCTCTGTCCTTCCCAGTGACTCCCTGGTGTTCCCCTGAGGTTGAGGCACTTCAGGCACCAGCCAGCAGCTGCCAGATGTTGTGGATGAAGAGCACCCTCCTTGCCAAAAGCTGGAGCTCATCATAACAGCTCCTGAGGCTTAATCACAAGGTCAGGGCCGGAGGGAGGGAGCCCATTTCACCCCCAGAAAGTCTCAGTGTGTCACCCAAGGGGCCGCACACCTGTTCGTGGTTCTTCTTGAGACAGAGCATCTCCTCCTTCAGGGACTCCAGCTGGGCCTCCAGGTCACACTTGGCGAGTGTGAAGTCATCCAAGGCCCTGCGCAGGCCACAGATGTCCACCTGCCCCCTCTGGCAGAGTGAGTGCTCCATCTCGTACCTTTAACAGGACAGAACCCAGGGTGGCCGGCCGAGTCATGGCACATGAGCAGGAAGGGCACCAGGACACAACCCACAGCTGTAATTCCACTTGGCTGTCCCTTTGGCCATCTAATTTTGAGTTGGCTTTTCCTGTGCGGTGTGCTCATAGCCCAGAAGGCAGCAGGATTTTCCCCACTCGCTCAACCAGAGCACCTAAGATAGAACCAGGTTGAGTGGCCAGTGCTGAGGATGCTTTGATAGACAGGCCAGCCAGCACCAGCTCTCATAGTCTTACAGTCAAAGGGATGCAGCCAAGTAACCTGGTCAGTACAATCTAATGTGATCCCTGCAGACCCTTCTCTGCCATAACCCCTGAGGAAATGGACCCTAGATTCTCTCTCAAACTAGAAGCCAAACTGCCAGCGTGGGAAAATGAAATGGTTTTCTTTGGTTCTAGAATAGTGAGGCTTCCATGGTGCCCTGAAGAAAGATAATAAAGCATAATACCCCTTTCTGTTCTCATTGCAGACCCTTCTCAAAAGGTATAAACTCTGCCCTCTGCTTGCCTTATTTGTAGGCAGTGGACCATGAATTATTAGCTCTCAGGAATCAGGGGCGCTACATTGGGAAAAACATACTCTAATTGGGGCAGCAAAGTTTAGTAGGAAATGGCTTCACAGTAGGAAACCTGGGGCCAAGTCCCGTTGTACCACTCAGGAGCCACATGGCTGCTGGCAAGTCACTTAAGCACCCTGAACCCAGCGTCCTTTCGTGCAGGGGCAGGTGCCACCACTGCCTTGCCTGCTTCATGGGACTGTTCCTAGAATGGAATCAGATGGGATAATTGATGTGTTCTAAAGTATGTTGTAAATTATAAAAGCTAAACAACTGGAGGGGAGCTGTATTTTCAAAATCTTGGGCTTATGTTTTTTGTTTTCTCCCACCATGACAGTTGGATGAGGGTCTTGGTTGATTACATGTCTGATGTCAATTACCTCATGAGAGAGAGGAAGCCAAGGCAGGCATCCAGCTCCTTCCCTATCCCTGTTCTACCCCAACTTACTTGGTCCTGAAGTCATCTGCAGCCAACTTGGCATTGTCTATCTGAGCAACCAGCCTATTGTTCTCAGATTTGACACACAGGATCTGGGAACAGAAAATAGATCTTTTTACCACGGCCATCTTTCAGCCTCAGGTCAGAGAATGTGCCATTGACTGGGACTCAAATTACAATGTCCCCTTGGACAACACAAACTCCCTAAGAGATGCATGGGGTTGGGGGTTAGGGGTGCAAAAGGGTACTTGGCGAAGGGCAGAAGTGTGGACCCAAAGGAGCAGGGAGATAGCAGGTCACAGCAAACTTGAACATGTAACAAGGACTTGGTTTTATTTTTCCAGATGTGATGCCTAGCCTGATATAAGCAAAGCAATCTGGACTCTAGGCCACAGAATAATGGGCTTTAGACATATGAAAACTTAAACATGTGAGGATCCGTTCTTACTAAGAAATTCCTGCTCTGACTGGCCAACCTCTCCAAGGGTCTTCTCTGAAGCTAGCCAGATTTCTGGTCCCTATTTTGACATCCTTTGTCTTCTTATCTCAAACACTAAGATGTAGGCTCCTCCTGAAGGGATACAGATTGGGCAACAGGACTGACTGTAAAACTTCAGAAATGAATTATTTTCTGCTGTCTTTTTGTTTCTTTTTCTGGATTGACGCGAATGTTCTGAGAAATGATCATGGTGATAAATATGCAACTATGTGATATTATGAATTACTGATTATATATGTAGAACGGAATGATCATAATAAAAAAAAATTCAGAAATGGATAGCACAATACTACCTAACTATAATACAGTAATGTTAGAGCACTGAATGAAGCTGAATGTGAGAATGATAGAGGGAGGAGGGCTGGGGGCACAAATGAAATCAGAAGGAAAGATAGACGATAAAGACTGAAATGATATAATCTAGGAATGCCTAGAGTGCACAATGATGGTGACTAACCGTACAAATTAAAAAATGTTTTTGCATGAGGAAGAACAAAAGAATGTCAATATCTCAGGGTGTTGAAAATACATGGTAATTCATATTTTAAAACTTTAACTTATGTGTGAGACTAAAACAAAAAAAAATGTTTATTTGGTACAAAATTTATAATTTGACTAGTGCATTTCCTAATATAACTTACGTGGACAGTTTAATTGAACACCATAAGTACATGGAACCTTGAGAAGGGCATGAGATTTTATAAATTTGTCCAGAGTGATGCCCCAATAAATCCCAGAGTGATTTGAACAGTGAATAAAAAAGTATTTGCAAAGTCCCCTTAGGGGAATGGTGAGAAAGGGGGGAAATTCAACTTCCTTAAGTGGAGAATTCTTGATATTCTCACAAGCAGTGGGGACAACCAAAGCAATAGGCTGAGCCCCCAATCTTGGGGGTTGTTCATATGATACTTATCCCTGCAAAGGACAGACTAAGCCTACTTAAAATTAGGCTTAAGCGTCTCCCCCAGAGAACCTCTTTTGTTGCTCAGATGTGGCCTCTCTCTCTCTCAGCCAACACAACATGCAAACTCACTTCCCTTCCCCTCTCTACATGGGACATGACTCCCAGGGATATGGACCTTCCTGGCAATGTGGGACAGAAATCCTAGAATGAGCTGGGACTCAGAATCAAGAAAATGAGGAAACCTTCTAGACCAAAAGGGGGGAGAGAGAAATGAGACAAAATAAAGTGTCAATGGCTGAGAGATTTCAAACAAAGACGAGAGGCTATCCTGGAGGTTATTCTTACGCATTACGTAGATATCACCTGTTTAGTAAAGGTATATTGGAGAGGCTGGAGGGAAGTGCCTGAAAAATATAGAGCTGTGTTCCAGTAGCCATGTTTCTTGAAGATGATTCTATAATGATACAGCTTTTGCAATGTGACTGTGTGATTGTGAAAATCGTGTGTCTGATACTCCTTTTATCTACGGTATGAACAGATGAGTAAAATATATGGATTAAAAATATATAAATAATAGGGGCAAATGTTAAAATAAAATTTAGTAGATTGAAATGCTAGTGATCAATGAAAGGGAATGAGGGGTATAGAAAAAATAGAGGAAACAAAGGCTAAAATATATTGAGTAGATGGAAATACTAGCAATCAGTGAGAGAGAGGGGTAAGGGGTATGGTATGTATGAGTTTTTTCCTTTTATTTCTTTTTTCTGAATTGATGCAAATGTTCTAAGAAATGATCATGGTGATGAATATACAACTATGTGTTGATACTGTGAGTTATTGATTATGTACCAAGAATGGAATGATCACATGGTAAGAAGGTTCTTGTTTGTATGTTATTATGTTTTAAAAAAATTAAAAGACAGAAAAAAACAAAAAAACATGTAGGCTCCTAAGAAGACTTAAATTGTTAATCAAAGAGGCTGGAAGATGTGCACAAGAGGCCAATGCTACTTAACGGATACATGCCAGCACATCAAGGACATTAGAAAATGCACACAGCCATGACTCCTCCAACCCTCTCTATTACACCAAAATTTGGTGTAATTTTAGCAGCTTTTGTAACTAGCACACAATTTAGGAAGTGTAAGAGATGTAAATTCAGAATCTACAGAGTCAAATCCTACTTCTCATTCTTTACAAATTCCTATTACCCTTCACTCAAGAAATTCTCTTTCCAGAATCAGTAGACATTTCAGCTGTGGCTGTTTCCACTTCTGATCCAAGCACAGAATGTGTAGCTCAAGGGTCAGTAAGCTTTTTCTGTAAAGGGCAAGATAATAAATATTTCAGGTTTTACAGCCCATGTGGTCTCTTTTACCACTACTCAACTCTGCTACTGTAGCATCAAAAAGCCACAGACAATACATAAATGAATGGGTGGCCATGGGCCAATACCATTTTATTTGCAAAATTAGGCAGTAGGCTAGATTTGGCCCAAGCAGCCATAGTTTGCCAATCCCCCACCTCTAGGGCACCACAAACCTTCTGCTGGAGCTCCTCGATGGTCCGGAAGTAGCTCTGGTAGTCCGGGCGCACATTGGACTCCCCCTCGCATTTGCTCCACTCCCGGATCTTGGCCTCCAGCTCGGCATTGTCCCGCTCCAGCTGCCGCACCTTCTCCAGGTAGCTGGCCAGGCGGTCGTTCAGGAACTGCATGGTCTCCTTCTCGTGGCCGTTCAGGGTGCCTTCGCCATAGGTCCCACAGCTTCCGATGCTGCCCGGGATGTGCCGGGTCCCTGGCAAGGGGCAAGCGGTGTGGCAGCTGGGGGGCAGACAGAGGCTGGGTCGGCCCAGAGGGGTTGATCCCACGCGGACTCGGTTGGCATGTGCCATGTTGGCCGAGAAGCACAGGGAGGCAGCCTTGGCCTCTGAAAACCGCCCACTGGGGAGGGAACCGCAGCAGTTAGAAGTCATGATGCTGAAAGGCTAGACTCCTGTCGTGTCCACCTTTGGATTTTCTTGAGGTCAAAACCTTCCTCTCCTCTAAATTTATATAGGCCCGGGGTGGGTGTTGGTGCGAGAAAACTGGCATTTTCCTCATTAATATTTATGTCGATTATTATACAATCTCTGTATTAGTCAGTGATTTTGTCTCCCATAAAGAGTTAATTAGCTCATGAAAGAGTCTTTAACCCACACAGGGTGCTTCCCATGACGGCAGGGTCCTAGAAAGCACAGAAAATGGGGTCTTCTTTCAATTGCTCTCATTCTGTGGCTGTGAATTCTCTCCCTTCTGTCTGCCTATGTCTGTGAAATAATCAAGAATCAGGGACTCCTACAGTTTCCTCAAAATCTCACTCCTATATTCTTTTCTTGCCTCAGAATGTTCCCATCTCTGTGAAGTATAAAATACTAGTCAGTCAGGCACCCCGAGGGAAGGGGAAAATCATCATTCAGTTTCTTCCAGCAAACATTTCTGGAGTGTTCAGTGTGCGACCGACACTGAACTGGGCCTGGGAGGTTTGTTTTAGATTTTAATAAGAGGGATAAGAAAGTAAATGGCCTTGATATTATAAAGACCATAGTGAGGGGAGAGAAAGAGAACACTTTGAAAGACAAGAAAAAGACTTCATGGAGAAGGGGATCTTTCAAATATGCTTTGAATGATGGTTTGTTTCCATGGGGATTGGGTGAGAGAGTGTCTCTCACAGAAAACAAAAATGAACAAAACGGAACAGAAGCATACCTGTTTAAGAAATGGCAAGTAATTTAGATTTGTTGGCACTTACAATGAAGGCACTGGAAAGTTACATTGGGTCCAGGTTGTGGGAAGAATTTGCATGCCGGGACCACTCCACCTTTAGTTTTCAGGTAAAAATGAGTCAGAGATATGAATCTACCTTCTGGAAGCTGTCTTTCCTCAAATATGAGGAAAAAAAATCATCAGGATCCTTTTTGGAAAAAAAAAAAAAAGCAACAGAACAGAGATCAATTCTTCCTTTTAAATATTAGTGAAAACCCCAAGGCTAGAGCAATGAAAATGAAACTAAGTTCCAAATTTATTTTGGTGTTCAGAAACTAAATAACTTTTAAATAACCCATGGGTCAAAGAAGAAATCAAATGAGAAATTTAAAAGCTATTTTGCACTGAATTAAAATGAAAAAAAAAAACCCAACACATAAAATTGATTTTGGCAATTAAGACTTTCCCTGAGGAAATGTAAAACAGAAAGCAGCTTTGGAAGTAGATAAAAAAAATAAATAAAATAAATTTTTTTTAAAAAGCTTATGAAGGAAACTGGGTAATTCATGATTCCCAAGAATTATATTCCTGTGTATTGGAGCTATATGCTAATTAGGGAGGGCAGTGACTAATACTTTATGGTGTCTGTTCTCAGGCACCACCCCTCCTTTCTGGGCATCTACCCTTGTTAGACACTGACCCTTCCACCAGACTGAGGCTCTTCTACTCTTGTTTACAGAAGATACACACTCAAGAACTTTGATCTTTCTTCTTTTGAAATGTTTTTGCATCTCTTTGAAATGCACCCACCTTGACTGTCCATTGCTTGGGAGACTCTAAACAAAATTTAAATTTCCTTAATCTTCAGACACATTCGAGCATACAGAAACTTTATGGCTCCTCTATTCGTAAAACAAACAAGCCAGTGGCCAGTTGTTCAAGAAACCCTGGAAATGGGCAGCTAGCCAGCTTCCAGGCTACGCTAAATTTGGTGCTGCTTTTACCCCATTCCAAAGATAAATGGAGAAGGGTTCTTAGAGCAACAGCACATGTTTAACTGGTCCTATAACAGAATCACCAAACTAAAGGAGATCTCAAACTCCTCTGGTATGGGCCCTTTGGCATTCAATGCACTCTGATAACTCCTCTCTAAGTAGTTGTCCAGTCTGCCATCTTCCAGGATGGCCAATCCCATCACTGGCCCACTTGACCTCAGTGGCCCACAGTTCCCCAAACCTTGGGCAAGAAACTAGGATGCAGAGATAAATAACAGGTAGCTTCTGCCTTAGGGAGCTTACAACATAGGAGAGTGTCAGAAAGTTATCGTATGGAATCAAAATCTCTTTCCCTATTAACTCTGCCTGTTTCTTTCATTTGTTCATTCATTCCACAAATATTTATTGCACAACTAATCTATGACAGGCAAACACTGGTGCTGGAGACTAGTGATGTGTTTGCAAATAAGTCAGAGAGTTTGTCATGTTCTTAATTTGCTTTCTAGTTCTACCCATGGAATCCCATAAAGGATAAATCTGTGGTGTCCCATTGCAGAGCTTCAGTTCTTTCTGGCCAGATGTGAGTTTCTCACTTCTGGTTTTCAACTGTTCTTCATTTCACATGGTTCTAAGTCCCTCCCCATCCTGGGCATATTCCTCTGAATACTCTCCATTTAGTTTCACACTCTAAAATGGGGACCCTAGAAGAAAATTTCTGATGAGTTTGAATTCACAGGCTGCCAGTGGATGGCCCAGCCAACCTTCTTGCCCAGGACTATAGTGTGAATTATGCTGCTGCTGCGAGCTGCTCGGTCATGGCTACAGCTGCAGAGAGCACATATGCAACCAGTGAGACCCATCAGGACACTGCCCCACCCCAATTCCATGTGCAACTCATCAGGGCAGGATTCACCACCATCACCTTGTCCCAGTGGCCTACCCCCAATGACCAAATATTCACTAGCTCCTGCCACAGCAAAGAAACACAGAAACCACCACCTCTCAAAAAGCTCAGCATAAATAAAGAGATGGGTCATGTGGGGGAAACCCATACTGTATTTGTTAAGCCTGTGGTTAAGAGGCCAGTCATAAAGAAGAACGATATGTGTGAAGGACAGATAAAGGTCAAATAAAGACAAATTTAACAGTCTACTAGGTGTTGGAATCTGGTTCGGCATTTAATATACAGCATTTCATTTCATTCTCTCTCTCTGTCTCTCTCTCCACACATACACACATATGAGCCTATATGTTCAAAATGGACACACCCCACTATAATACCAAGCCCTGCTGCTGTGACTATATGCCATCAAGTATTGCACCATACACTTACATACAGTCGTCTCATTTAATTCTCACAACCACCCTGCAAAGCAGTTACTGGTGCTCCACCACTGTAGAATAAGGAAAATGAAACTTGGAGCAGTTCATTGACTTGCCTGAACTCCATAAACCTGGAAAGAGTTGAAATGCCAGCTCAGGTCTGGCTGGCTCTCAAGCCCAAGTTCTTTTTCACTCTACCAGGCAGCCCAGAAAAGACCAAACGGTGGAGACCAGGTTGAACACCAAGCCAGGGCCCCTCCACGCCAGCCACAGACATTCAATTTACTCAGCAGGTAGGTAATGAGTTCCTGCTCAGGACCACACACTTGTCTAAAGAGCAGAGAAGTGAGCCTATCAAACACGCAGTTTAGGAAAACTAAAAGTAGTGCCTAGTATGCAGCCTAGGGGTAGGAACTCTGCATCTCCATTTTGTATACTCTTTAGCACATAATATATACTCCAAAAATAAATAAATAAATAAGTGGAAGAATGTAGGGCTGAGGTTGTGTGCAGGGTTGACTCAATTCAGAAGAGACTGGAGGCAAGAGGAAGGTCTTACGATAACCCTGTCAGGGTTGATGGAAACCAGAACTGGCCACCAGCAGTGGAAAGGAGGACAGGGGTGTCACAAAAAGACTCTGCCTAAAGACCCTATGAGCCTTTATGATGTATTGGCTATGGGAATGAATGGAGGGAGAGAAACCAAAAGTGGCCCTGAGGTCACTCCTGGCTTTCTAAATCAGCAATGTGCTCTATGAAGGGAAGCTGGGAAGTCAGGAGAAAGAGCTGGCTGGAAGAGAAGAAGCTGAGTTCATGTTTGGAAATGGTGAGTGTGAAATGCAGCTGAACGGGACTGTCCACTAGGGGTCAGGGATAAAGGACTGGAACCAGGAGAGAGCTGCCTGGATTGCCTGGGCTTTCTGAGAGGCTCTGCTCAGACGGGAAGATTTATTACACCTGGCAGGCAGGTAAAGCAGGTTGTTTTAGCCCAGGGGCTCATTCCAGAATAGGAAAAATGATTCTTAATGGGAGAGTCACTTTATCCCCCTAACCCACCCCTATACCTCCACACCCCACCTTCCCACACTCACATCCCCAGAGGAGGTCATGTTTGGACTCTCCAGTATGGGTGGCAGGGGAGATATTTTGATTAGAGGGAATGGCTTTTGAAAACAAAAATTTATAGGACAGTATAATATTCTGTGCTATAAATGATCTGCTATTTAGTCATGCTATGAACTCGGCATTTATATTTTTCAAAGTTTAAACAATGTTAATGAGAAAATGAAATATTTTATATTTATTTAAAGGGAGGACATGGTTGGAGGAAGAGGTTGAGAAACACTGAATTAAATGAAAAAAGCAAAATAAGAAATTATTCTATTCATAACAAGCTGAGCTCCCAAAGATTCTTAGAAGTGGCCCACAGATCGCATTCTTAGTCAGGAAGGCAAAGGGAGGGTGAGGCAGGGTGGGTCAAAACAGCCAGCCTTAGTTATCGCACAGCGTGGAACAGACATACAAAGGGGATCTAAACAAAAAATGCTCCTGTTCTGGATTTCCTTGGCTTTGCCAGAGGAGAGAATGCTGGAAACAGAAGTGTGTGTCCATTTCCAGGGCTCTATCAGGGATGTCAGAATGCACCCCCAGAGAATGGCCGCAGCCCTCCGTTACTCCTTTTCACTGTGCTAGTTTTTATGGAATGACATTTGGAATTGAAAAGCAAGAGGTGTTATTATGGGACATCTGAAAAGAAGAAATAGTACAAATCAGCATATCTGTAGTATGGGGCTGAAAAATTGAAGGCTAATGGGTTCAGCATGGGGTTCAAAACTATATCCAATCCTAAACCAAGGGAACAGAAGTTTCGGGGGGAAAGTTAAAAAGGAGCTGCCCAGACCAGCCAATATCAGTCCAATCTGTGAGTGCAACATGATGCGGATCAGAGAGAGAAACGTAACATGCAGGTGGAAACTTTGATGGTAAAAATCAACTTGTAAGGCCTTCTCTACCTGGTTCAGAACTTTCCCGTCCTGGCATGTCATCCGGATACATGCACCTGGGTAGCTGCTCATTAATCTGCAGCTAATTATTAATCTGTGAAACCCAAATTAAATTCTCCCCAATGGATGCTGTTATAGTTAAATCAGTAAAGATCCTGAGCATCCAAAAAGAAAAAAAAATCAGTGTCTAAGAAGAAGGCTTCTTGAGATTTGGTGTCAGAGGGACTCCTGAGCCTTCCGG
>PVIY010044260.1:0-19826 GCA_004026745.1 Myrmecophaga tridactyla
CATCCAAATTCCTACCAACAGACTCTTCAAAGCCATCCAGGCCTTTCCTAGTCACCTCCTCACAATTCTTCCAGAATCTTCCCCTTATCCAACATGTTTGGTATTGCAAAAACTGCAGCACCCCACTTCTCTGGTACCAAAATCTGTTTCAGTTTGTTAAAGCTGCCAGAATGCAATATACCAGAAATGGATGGATTATATAACAGTTTCAAACCAGATCCAATAGAAGGGTGGACAAAAGACCTAAACAGACACTTTACAAAATAACATAAGGAAATGGCCAATACATATGTAAAAAAATTATCAACTGCGTTAGTAATCAGGGAAATACAATTAAAACCCCAGTGCAGCACCACTACCTACCCCACTGAAATGGTTAAAATTAAAAAGACAGACAGCTAGAGTGCAAATGGGCATGACCATTTTTGAAAACTAGCATTACCTACTTAAGCTGAACATAAGTAAATCCTATGACCCAGCAATTCCATTACTAGGGATATATGAGTATATATGTTCACTTAAATATATATACTATAATGTTCATAGAAGCATAATGTATCCTAGCTCCAAATTTGAAATTACACAAATCTCCAAATAAATTGTGGAAAATTCATACAATGAAACACTACATTTTTGAAATGAGAAAAATGAACTATATCTACACACAAGTATAATGTTAAGCAAAATATGCATGAGGTACAATTTACTTTGTACAATTTCATTTGTATAAATACAAAAGTAGGCAATCTATGCAAAAAGAGGCAGGATAATGGTTACCATTAGGCCAAGGGTAGTGACTGGAAGAGGACAAAATCTGGTGCTAGTTGCTTGGGTGTGCTTGGTTTGTGCTCTTCTGTACTATATATATAATATATATATAGTCATACTTCAATTTAAAGTTCAAAAAGAGCTAATTGTGGAAAGTAAAACAATAGCCC
Organism: Myrmecophaga tridactyla; assembly: GCA_004026745.1. Classification (NCBI taxonomy): domain Eukaryota; kingdom Metazoa; phylum Chordata; class Mammalia; order Pilosa; family Myrmecophagidae; genus Myrmecophaga; species Myrmecophaga tridactyla. Next base: position 939 of record PVIY010044260.1, read on the forward strand.
CTTGTAGATAACATAGGAAAATATGTTGGAGATGAGGACAGATTTCTTAAACAAGACACATACACACACACACACACACTTACAGCCCACTAACTATAATGAAAAAGATCAATTGGAAACTACATAAAAATTGCAAACTTCTAAAAAAATTACAAACTTCTAATTATCAAACACCAATAAGAGTAAAAAAGATAAACCACAGAGTGCACTCATATCCAGTCTATGTGAATAAAGAATTCCCATAAATCAATAAGAAAAAGGTAGACAACCCAATAGGAAGAGTTGGCAGGAGAATTGAATGTGCACTTCACAAAAGAAGATATCAGAATGGACAGTATACACATGAGAAAGGCCTCAGCATCATTAGTTATTAGAGAAAAGCAATAATTCACAACTACTATATACCCAGTAGGATTGCTCAAATTATAAAGACTGACAACGTCAAGTGAGGCTGAGGTTGGAAGTTCTGGAAACACTTACACACGGCTAGAATGAAAATTATTCCAATCTTGGCGTACCTGTTAAGCATTGCCTGGTGACGATACAATACCCTTTGTTCTAGCAATTCCACTCCTGGAGAAACTCATGTGCATGTGCACCAGATTCATGTACAAGAAAACTCATAGCGTTATTCACACTAGCCCCAAACTGGAAACAACCCAGTTCATCCATCAACAGTAAAATGGATGTTACAGTGTAAGACATATCATGAAATTCTATACAGCAACAAAAAAAAGCATTGCTAGATACAACCTGCATGAATTTCAAACATAATACTGAACCAAAGAAACTGAGCATAAAAGCAGACAGCATAATTCTATTTATATCAAAAGCAAGTGTTCATACTTTTATGGTCAGTTAATTTGAACACCATAAATACCTGGAATCTTGAATAGGGAGTGAGATTTTTGTTCATTTGTCCAGATTAGTATGATACCCTGATAAAGCCCGGAGAGATTTAGGCAGTAAATAAAGAAGTATTTGCAAAATCCCCTTGAGGGAATGGGGAGAAAGGACAAAATATTCAACTTCCCTATTTGGAGAATTTCTAATACTCTTGCAAGCAGTGGGGACAACCAAATTAATAGGCTGAGCCCTCAATCTTGGGGTTCGCCCCTATGAAACTTGTTCCTTCAAAGGATAGCTAAGCCTACTTAAAATTAGGCCTGAGAGTCATCCCTAGAAAACCTCTTTCATTGCTCAGATGTGGCCTCTCTCTCTAAGCCAACTCAACATGTTGAACTCACTGCCTTCCCTCCTAAGTGGAACATGTCTCCCAGGGGTGTAAATCTCCCTGGCAACGTGGGACAGAAAGCCTAGGATAAGCCAGGACCTGGCATCAAGAGATGAGAAGGCCTTCTTGACCAAAAAAGGGAAGAGAGAAATGAGACAAAGTTTCAGTGGCTGAGAAATTTCAAACAGAGTAGAGAGGTTATCCAGGAGGTTATTCTTATGCGTTATATAGATAATCCTTTTTAGTTTATGGTGTATTGGAGTGGCTAAAGGAAAGTACCTGAAACTGTTGAGCTATGTCCCAGTAGCCTAGATTCTTGAAGACAATTGTATAAAGATATAATATTTACATTGTGACTATGTGACTGTGAGAATCTTGTGTCTGATACTCCTTATATCCAGGGTATGGACAAATGAGTAAAAAATACGGAAAAATAAATAAATAATAAGGGGGACAAAGGGTAAAATAAATTGGATAGGTGGAAACACTAGTGTTCAATGAGAGGGAGGGGTAAAGGTATATGGTATGTATGAGTTCTTTCTTTATTCATTTCTTTTTCTGAAGTGATGCAAATGTTCTAAAAAATGATCATGGTGATGAATACACAACTATGTGATGATACTATGAGCCACTGATTGTGTGCACCATGTATAGAAAGTATGCACGTGAAGATTTCTCAATAAAAATTTTTTTAAAAAAGGATGTGTTCAGTTAAACATTGCTACCTATCATAACTTGCCAAATACCAACCAAAACCATTCCAGCCACTCATAAGGAACACCCAAGGCAATATATAAGATTCTACAAAGGTTCCATGCACTAGGGTAACTTTCCAGAAACCTACAACCTCCAGATGGGCCCCTGGACCAGATAAGTCCTGAAACCCAGAGCAGCCAGCCTCTCCAAAACATCAGCTAGTTCCATGTCCCTCCATATTATTAATAGCCCCTTCCAGCATGAAAAAGTTAGAATGGGCATAGCTCAAATACTCCTAATAAGTGGAAGAAAGATCAAAGGTGATGGTGGAGTTATACAGAGAAGGTAGGGTTTAACAAATGAGTATGATTGCTGAATCATTATACTGATACTTCTTTTAGTCTCCAGTATCTTAGGGCAGCTAGAAATAAATACCTAAAATTGTGGAACTGTTACCCATACCAAACTCTGAAATCTGTTCTACAACTAATTGTTGCACTGTGCTTTGAAATTTGTTTTTGTATATATGTTATTTTTCACACACACACAAAAAAGTCTATTTGATGATAAAAAATTTTTTCCTTCTGGCCTCCAATGTTCTGGAGGAGCTAGGAGAAATCTGAAATGATGGTATGGTAGCTCATGACAAACTCTGGGACCCGTCCTGTAACTACTTGTTAAAGAATGCTTTGAAAACTATTGCTTTTTTCTTTCTTTGCTTTGTATATATGTTATATTACACAATAAAAAAAAATTAAAAAAAAAAAAGTAAGTGAAACTGACCCATAGTTATGGTTCACTGTTTTCTTTGGGTTGGGCAAGGAGTTTTCAGGAAAATGTTCTTTTTCTGAACCTGGGTAGCACTTAGGTAGTTGTGTTTTCTCTGTGGTCATTCATCATGCGGTAGTTTTATGGTTTGTGCACTTTTCTGTATATCATACTTAAACACATAGTTTTAAATGTCTAGAGACCACAGGCCTAGCCACTGCTAAAATCCTGCGCCCTACTTCTTTTTTGAGCTCCCTCTTGAGTTTCCTTTTGCTGTCTTTTGAAATGTGAAATCCCCACCAAGGTGGCTGACCCAGATAAACAATCAAGCAAGCAAGCAAGCCAGCCAATCAACTGGTTTACTGCATTTGCCGCAATACAAAATAAAATCCCACCTGCCCTAAACCCACCCCTCGAAGCGGAACAAACCCCTGTCCAATCAATAGGAGTCAACCTAACCTCCTTTTTAAGGCTATAAAAATCATTTGCCATTCCTAGAAGCTGGAAGCTGCCTCTGTTTTTACACGTGCTCAGGCTTCCTTGCTGCAGCAAAACTTCTGGTGTTTCGAGTAAAATGCTGTAAGCTGCAAACCACGCCAATGTCTTTGGACACCGCAAATCCAACAGTGCTGGTGCCGGGTGGGAAGTCAGGCAGTGGGACTGTCCCAGCGGTCTGGCCATAAGGGGGTAACCATGCCCTGGTTCCCACACTGTAGCCCAACAGCCAAAGCCCAGGACTAGGACCGGAATGTGAAGTTCCAGCCCCTCCCTACATTGAACCTCAGAGGTCCCCGCCCTCCTGGGTGGAGTATGGATGGTCATAGCTTCCCCTCTCATTTCCCACTGATGTATATGAAAGCTCCGCAGAGGTGCTTTCACACTTTGCTTAACTTTCGGAGACAGCTCTCTGGTCTCAGAGGCTCTCCAGACAAGAAACCCAGAACCCAAGGAGTCCTCTAGGAGCGCCAGGAACTTAGAAAAGGAGCCGGGGGCGTGGCCTTTCCATTGCTTCTGCCTGGCGTCGAGATGCGCGCGCACCCGCCGGCTGCGATTGGTGCTGTCTGGAGGCAGGCGCGGGGCACACTGGGAAGTGTAGCCGGCGAGAAGCAGTGGGCCTTGGCGCGAGGAAGCGCCAGGAAGCGGGAGTCTTGCAGGATGGTAAAGCTGACGGCGGAGCTGATCGAGCAGGCGGCGCAGTATACCAATGCTGTGCGGGACCGCGAGCTAGACCTACGGGGTGAGTTCGGGGCAGTGGGCGGCCGTCCCTGGACCTCCCTGGCCACGTGTCGGCGCCCCGCCTCCGGCCTGGATTCTAGGCGCTCGGGCGGTCCAGGCCTCCGCCCGCCGCCGAGCGCAGTTCCTGGTACATCGAGTTCTGTGAGCCGGCACCTAGAGGCAATTCTTGCCTTTGCCGCCAAAAGAGCCTTCCGTTAGGCACCAGTGAGGCTTCTGCAGTCCCTATCCTACTCGCATACACGTGGCCGAATTAATTGCTTCCTTGTCTGTGCCCGTGGGCCTCTATTAGACCTGGTTTGGGGCGTTTCGCAATCCGAGCCCTTTTCGGGCCGAGAATTATATACTTATTAATGGTTGTGACTCAAGTGCACGGCGGGTGGTTGGGTCTCGCTAAATACTTTGAAATGATACTGTGGGAGTAGGTGGGGCATATGGTGATTATCCATAATTTATGACGAGGAAAGCCAATTCCGGGAACAAAAGCGATTGTTTATTTTCCCCAGTATATCCTTCTTACTGGCTTTAGGTTCCTTCCGTTTCCTTTTCATCAAAACGTTTTAAAAAATTCATTCAGCTGTTTCACCAAGCTTGCTGCGGGATATGTTTCCAGCCACCACCACAGGGTGTTCTCCAAACTTTGGAGGTTCATGTAGATATCTCAGCCGAGGAAGCCATGACTGCTTTAGAAAGGATGCAACGAAAGGATGTGATCTTTTCTGGGATGGAATTTATCCATTCCTGGTCTAAGATTTTTCCACATGGAGACGGGTCTCAGGAACACCACTTCTTCAGGCTCTGCTTTTTTATTAGTTTCTTTGCTGACCTTTGGGAAGTCCCAGTGCTTTTATTTTGTTGAAATCACCTTTCTTAGAGAAAGGTTCAGTTCAAGGGTGACTTACGTCTTCAGATTCTTGGTACCTTTCTAAATTTTGAGGTGCACCCAGTATTGAAAACATTTATTTTGGTGTAGTACCTACTTTAATGTAGTTCTTACAGTTCCGAATTGTGTACTTTAATCCTGACTGGGTTTATTTCTTCTTCTAACATCTAGCACATGATAACTTTGCCCATATTAGACCAATCGTGCGCATTCAAGTGAATGGTTCATAGTATGCTGTACTAATGTGTGTAAGCTGTTGATCCTCAATTTTGTATTGGAACTGGGGGGAAATGAAGAAAGCAGGAACAAACACATCAGTAGGATATCCTGCTGAATCTAGCCTGTTGGAATGCAAAAGAGGTTGAGAGCTGTTTCCCACATAGTATAAACAAAGCTTGGGTACTTATAGTAGTCAGCTAAAAGCATAACTTGCTCTGGAGCCTTGATTAAATCAGAGCTTCAGTTTCGTTTTATTTTTAAATTACATTTTGAAATGTTTTATTGTGGGTTTATAGAACAATCAGGTATAAAATACAGGATTCCCATATACTACCCTATTATTGACACCTTGCATCATTTTATTGTTACAGGGGATGAAAAAACTTGAGGCTAAATGAAACAAATCATGTGTACTACTTACAATAGTACAGGGTACCTTGTAAATATTCTTACAGATGTTTGCTACATATATTAGTAATAGTAAGTAATCCTCATCATCTTCACCCTTGAACTTATTCGCAGCAGCAGCAGCAGTAGCATCTCCATGTTCACTACTAGATTATAAGCTTTATAGCCACAGGGACTTTGACTGTCTTGTTTGACATTTTATCTCCACTACCTAGCACACTATTTGGCATGTTGTAGGCGTTAGGTAAATAGTTTTGAATGACTGCCTTCAGTCAAATTACCGTGAAATATTGTTAATTTTTTAAGGTAACTTTTAATTATGATACAGTTCTAATTCCTTTGCTTGATATTTGTTGTTTATTTTTAATGTTACAGGGTATAAAATTCCTGTAATTGAAAATCTTGGTGCTACCTTAGACCAGTTTGATGCTATTGATTTTTCTGACAATGAAATCAGAAAACTGGATGGTTTTCCTCTGTTGAGAAGACTGAAAACATTACTAGTGAACAACAACAGAATCTGGTACTTTCTACTAAGTAGTAATTTTTCCCAAGAGTAAATGTTGCAGTGATCCCTGAAGAGATTGTAATGCATACTACTGATTAAATCTACTTATTTCTTCTTAATGTGAGAAATGACCTGCACTCTTCCCATAGAGATCCAGAAGATTAACTTGGCATTGGTATAATCTCATATGCTTCTATTTTAGAAATGTAGTAAATTTATATATTCATGGTAAAATTTTAATTTAAATTTAAAACATGCTTCGTGGTACACATTTGGGCTTCTAAAACAATAATTATAAAAATGAAAAGGATCACATTAAAGGGATATATAATTTCAGCAATTATATTTTTGCTCAAGCAACTCTTTCTTACCTCACATTCTCTGCTATTTATGTTTCTTTAATTACAGTGGATTTCTAGAATCTTACTGAAATTGAAATCTCTTTGTGATCCTATGTCAGCTTTGTGTAAATTTTATAGAAGAAAATTTATATCAGTTATACCGATAATGTCTTTAAGAAGGTCTCCTTGTTGAGACATATGTCTCATAAGTTAATCATTCCCTGTGGTATAGTTTTGTACGTCTTATACCTGAATTGTGAATGCAGAATCATGTATTTCTGTGCTGTCTGCACAGAGAAATCATGAAATGCACTCTTACTAGGCACTGTGCCAGCGGAAGGAGCTCTAGGCAGCCTTCAGGAGGCTTATGTACTAAAATCCTCCCAGTTCTGGTACTAATCCCAGACCTTTTACAAAGTTTTCTCTTTGTGCCTCATTTCCCTACTGTCAGATGGGGTTTTGGAAAAAGAATCTAAGTTTCCTTTTAACTGTGAAGTCTGAAATCTTCTGAGCAAGAACTTAGATAAAATTCTTAGCTAACTAAATTTTAAGAGTCTTTTTCTTTTAGCCGCATAGGTGAGGGACTTGACCAGGCTCTGCCTTGTCTGACGGAGCTCATTCTCACCAACAACAGTCTTGTGGAACTGGTAAGATGAACGGGGGGAAATGTTTTGGGTGGGGGTGAGGTTAAAGGTACTATATCCTTCCTATAAGAAATTTGATAAAGCCAGAAAAATTCACAGAGGATTGTCTTATCCTTTTCATTGTCCTTTTCTGAATTAATTCAGGTCCTGAATCCTTTTTGGTTATAAGTGTTACAAATATCTTCTCCCACTGTGACTTGGCTTTTCACTCTCTTAGGGTTTCTTGGTAGAGAAATTTCTAATTTAAGTATAATCCAATTTATTAATGTATTTCTTTGGCAATGTGTTGATGCTTTTCCTATCCCGGGGTCTTGAAGAAACATGGTAGCCAATTGTCAAATGTGGTTAGTCTGAATTGAAATGTGCTAGAAATGTAAAATACACGCTTGATTTTGAAGACTACCTGCAAAAAACAAAGGAAATCATTTCAATAATTTTTAATATATTAAATTACATGTTGAAATGATAATTTGATTATTAGGTTAAATCAAATACATTGTTAAAATTTGTTTCACCCGTTGCTTTTTTCTATCTTAATGTGGCTACTAGAAAACTTTAAATTACGTAAGTGACATATATTAAACCTGTGCTAGACAGTTCTGCTTGAGAAACTATTTTACCCTTCACATTTCAACAATCCACCTGTAACTGGTTTTTGTGTGAGATAAGGAGCATTTTCTCTATGTAGATATGATTCTTTTGACCTATTTTTTTCCAATCCTTTTTAAACTTTTGCTCTGTATAATTTTCTGAACTTTGTATTTTAGATTTGTCTCTTGAAAAAATTCAATCTGAAGTCACACTTTTAGATGAAGTATTTGGTCCATTTATATTTAATGTAATCACCATATATTTGAGTTTGTGTTTGTCGTTTCTCTTTTCTGGGGCTTTTTGTTTGTTCCACCCGTTCTGTATTTCTTTTTTCCTCCTTTTGTTTGCTGGGTTTTTATTGTGTGGTTTTGTTTTGGTTTGATCATTTCCTTTTCCTTCTAATAGGAATTATTTACTCTATTTCTATTCTTGTCAACAACCTTTGAATTAAAGCATGTGTATTTGTCAAAAGTATAAAGTTAACTTAATCTTCCTAAATAACAGGAAACTGAAACATTTCAGCTGTCCCCCAGCTTTGTTATGTTATTTATCTTTTTTTAAAACCTCACAAACTATCATCATTATATTTTATACAGTCATCTTGTATATGTGAAAAAAAAAGAAGTTGCCATTTTTTGTTCTTTTTCCTTTTTGGATCATCCTTTAGGTTTCATCTAGTGTTGGTATGCTAGAGGCAAATTCTAGGGCTCTCTTGGTAGTGGTTGTGAAGTATTCAAAATCTGTTCTCTGCCTACAAAAGCAGAACTCGTGGCTGTTCCCCGCCTCTTTTATTTATAGTTTATCTCATTGGTTCTCTTATCCGTGTGCTACTTGATTTGGTTCTATTTCAGTAGTTTCTCCTCAGTGTAAGAAAACCTTTTTGTCTTCTGATATTGACACAGCTATAAATTCCAAAAATTTTAGATTTAAGAAGAATGTATTAACCATTCAATAACCGTCTATTAAGCATCTGTGATGTGCTAGTATGGTGCTAGGTGCTAAAGCAACAACAAAAAATAATAAAAGATATGATGGGTCCTTGCTCCAAAAGCGCCCAACATTTCACACTTTCATAATGGTGCGTTGTTCTTACTTGTGGTGGATATTTTACAGGGTGATCTGGATCCTTTGGCATCTCTCAAGTCACTGACTTATCTAAGGTATGGCTATTGTTTGTGATACTGAGGTCCTTAATAATAACACATTTATTTTTTTACCTTAAAGCAATCAGGGTTTTTTTGTTTGTTTTAAGTATCTTTTTAAAAATAATTGAAAACTGTGGCTGCATAAAGGAACAAAGTCATGAGGCATGCAGCATGGTGAATGAAACTTGAGTACTTATGTTGAGCAAAATAAGTCAGAAACAAAAGGACAGAGATTGTATGGTTTCTTTTAGAAAATACTTTTAAGAGCCTACATTATAATCTCTTACAGCAGTCACATTTATTTCTGAGCTTTAAGTCTTATTTCTAAATTCTGAGTTTTGGTACTGTCTTTGTATAACCTGATATAATCTGATATTTCTCTGGAACTTTGGGTACCTATGTGACACCTAAGACTCAGAGGTGGAATTCTGCAGCTCTGAAAGTCAGCATTGCTCCATATAGCTATTGTTAAAGAAGCCAAAAAAGAAACCAGATTTCAATTAGAGATAAGAACAAAGCTGATCTGGTTGGGACTTAGGTAAACCAGAATACAGGATAAAAGATGATATGGTCTGTATTTTAGAATTTCACCTGCTGTATGAGACCAAAGGAAGAACTGTTTATTTATCCAAACTTAAGTTTTCTGCAACACACACTCTAACCTGTCTGGCCAGTTCATTTAAACAATCTAAACACATGGAGCCTACAACAAGATCTTGTAATACTGTGATACATTCCAGAGTGCGTTGGATAGGTAATTAAAAAGTATTGGTGGGCAAACCACGGTGGCTCAGCAGACAGAATTCTTGCCTGCCATGCCGGAGACCCAGGTTTGATTCCCAGTGCCTGCTCATGGTGGGGCGGGGGTGGGGAGTATTGGCCAAGTCCGTTGAGGGCCTGGAGAAAAAATATGGAACTATTAAACTCTTCCCCTCTCTCCCCTCACCACCCACCCCAAGAAATCCCTCACATACTCTGACATTAGGGACTCCCAAGTTAATAGACCAACCCCTTGACCTTGAGGGTTTCTCCTATGAAATTTATTTCTGTAATGACGAAACTAAGCCTACCTATGATTATGCCTAAGAGTCACTTCCAGAGTGCCTCTTGTTGCTCAAATGTGGCATCTCTCTCTGTAAGCCCAATTCTGCAAGTAAATTCATTACCCTTCTCTCCCCCACCCCCATCCACGTGGGACATGACTCCCAGGGGCGAGCCTGGCCCTACCATCATGGGATCAACAATGCCTACCTGACCAAAAGAGGGAGAAGAATTGTAACAAAGTAAAAGAAGATATCAGTGGCTAAGAGATTTCACATAGAGTTGAGAGGCTATTCTGAATGTTACTCTTTTGTGAGCTTCAGCTAAAAACTGCAGATTGCCATGGTATGCCAAGCCCCAACCAACAGTATTCCTAAAAATCCTAAAGAATATCCAGGGCTCTATTGGAGGCTTTATAAAAGTTTTTCATTCACTAAGTTTATTTTTCAGAAACTTAAAATTTCCAGATTGTTCCTATGCCAGGTAAGTCCCATAACCCAGAGGCACCAGTCTAAGAACATCAGCTAGTTGCATAGCCCTACCATATAATGTCAACACCTTTTTTCAACATGAAGAAATTAGAATGTCATTGCCCAAATATCCCTGAAGATTGGAAGAAGGATTAAATGAGAGGGAAGAGTTGTAACAGAGAAGATAGGATTTAACAAATAATTATGACTACTGAATCACTTATTGATACTTTTTTTTTTTTTTTTTTTGCATGGGCAGGCACCGGGAATCGAACCTGGTGTCTCCAGCACAGCAGGCGAGAATGCTGCCACTGCACCACCATCACCCACCCTGATACTTTTTTTAGTCTCTAGTATATTAGAATAGCTAGAAAGAAATACCTGAAATTGTGAAAGAGTAACCCATACCATACTTTGAAATTTGCTTTATAACGTACTTATTAAACTATACTTTGAAATTTACCACTTTTCTGCATATATTATATTTCACAATAAAAAATGTTTTTAAAAAAAGTAATTGAAAATATTTCCTTTGGGCCCCTGTGCTCTAAAAATGTCCCTTTTGTTATTTAAATTGTTATGATATGGAAAGGTGTAAAGAGTAGCAATATTGTCCTTGATTTAGATTCATTAGACTTTAAAATGGGACTCTTGAATGCTGTGCCATGAACACAATTTGCATTATGTTATTCCTTTTCTTAATAGTATTCTAAGAAATCCTGTGACAAATAAGAAGCATTACAGACTGTATGTAATTTATAAAGTTCCACAAGTCAGAGTGCTGGACTTCCAGAAAGTTAAACTAAAAGTAAGTATTAGTGTTATTCTGTTGGTTGTAAATCATGATAGAGTTGTGTGTTTTTCTTTAGACTTTTGTTACTAATTATTTTAATTGCCTGTTCAAATAAATTTTATTTGTATTAAAAATGTGGGGAAGAAAATGTGAAGACAGATTTTTTTTTTTCCATCAGAGCAGAGTTTTTGGTAGGACTTTGAGTTAAAGTTCTTATATGATATAGTATTGGTCATTCCAAAGGTGTCAAAATTTTGGAGCCACGGTGCATACTACACAATACAATACAAATTATCTGGATACATTCCCAGTTTGAAGCTTAATGTAATATTACATTTTTTAATCCCTCTAATTATTAGAATGTTTCTTTTTTCTTTTGGGGGGTCTTTTTTTTTTCTTTTTTTTTTTTCCCTTGAACTTCTTAGTTCCTGGGAAGCCTTTCTTTAAAGCCAGGAGAGGGGACTTTCTTCAGGGAGCCTCACCAGAGAAGGCAAGATCACTGTGTCTCCTTATAATTTGAAATTGGCTTTTTTTTTTTTTTGGTATTTTTACCATCCCAGAGTATCTCAGGAGGGTTTTCTTCCGTGTTTTCTGAGGAGTGCATCTACATGCATGTGGTATTCCTGTTTCCATTAACTCTATGTGTGGTGTTGCTGTAGGAGCGTCAGGAAGCAGAGAAAATGTTCAAGGGCAAACGGGGTGCACAGCTTGCAAAGGATATTGCCAGGAGAAGCAAAACGTAAGATACAGATATCCAACTTAACTCTACTTCACCTTCAGAAACACTATTTGTCTGGCAGTCTGCCTCCTAAAAAATTAATCAAAACACTCGTGGCTAATATGGCATTAAATTTAGGTGCTGATCATCCATGAGCATCAGTGCCCCATACATCATAAGAAATTTCTTCCAGGTTAGCAGAGAAAATGTTTCATTATTCAATATTACTGTGATGCTATAAAGTTCCTGTTTTCTCTGTAGGAAGATGAATTTAGTGGTGCTTCTGAAGGAGAGAGTTCTTGTATCAGTTTGTTAACAAAGATAAGATACTACACTGGTTGAATTACTTTCAAAAGCTTTTGAAAGTAAAAGAGAAGCAACCTGTATTGGTCTGGATTCAACAGTTATGTTCTTTCCCTTCCTCCCCCTCAGTTTTAATCCAGGTGCTGGTTTACCAACTGACAAAAAGAAAGGCGGGCCATCTCCAGGGGATGTAGAAGCAATCAAGGTAACCTGTTAGGACCCTTGAACTAGAGAGAGCTGAGAGATGAGTTCAGAACACAAAATTGTATAATAAACCAAGTTCTGAACATTGCAGATTGCAATTCCCACAGTTGTTAGAATCCAGATTTATTTGTGTAAGGAAAAACAAGTTTAAAGGTACAGCTTGACCAGACCTTGACTTGAATTAATTATTTGAGCCAGTCGAAGTGAGGGCAGCACTGATCTTTCTCATTTTGTCAGAATGTGTTTATTATGAGGTACTTGGAACAGGTATTCTGGCTTAGTGGTTGTCCTAATTTTTTCTTGGAAATATTTGCTGTCTGTGATATATCCTCATGGAAAATCATAATTTTATGATATTGCCTCCTAAATTATCCGTTAATGTAATCCCAAATAGTTCCTCAGCTAAAATTTTAGGACATGTGGAATGATTATTTGCTCTGTTTTACAAGAGGGCCCCACATCTCCAGTTTTGGAAATTGGTGATCTGGTTTCTGGATTAATTCCAGTCTGCCAATAAAATTCTTCCCCCAACACAGATCTAACTTAAAAGTTGCTGTGAATTTCTCTAGGTATTTTTTGGATGATTGGTGCTTGGTTTAAATTATTTGCTATTATGTTCTATCCTCCAGAATGCTATAGCAAATGCATCAACTCTGGCTGAAGTGGAGAGGCTGAAGGGGTTGCTGCAGTCTGGTCAGATACCTGGCAGAGAACGCAGATCAGGTCAGAAAACCATGTTCTTTTCTTTGTACTTGTAAATTAATGTTATCTGAAAGTGATTACATAACATTTCAGAGGCTGTTGTCCCTTTAAATGCTGTTTGAAGATGAAGACATTATTTGATAAAGAATGTTAAGTCATAGGAGTATGGAGTTTTTTGTGTAAAAGTTGAAGTAAAGATTATTTAATAGCTGTGGTATGAAACTGAATCCTAGAGGTAGCTGTGTTGACACCGATGTCTACATAGAATAGCTTAGTTCTTATAAACCTCTAAAAAAAAATAGCCCAAGTCAAAAAACCCATGTCTCAAATCTTAGTTTCGCCAGCAGAATCCTCAGGCAAGTTTCTTAATCCTACCAAGCCTGAATCCTCATCTTTAAACCCACCTGGTATAATAATGATACCAACCCAGAAAGTTTGTTGGAGGACTAAGTGAGATATTGCAGGTATAGCAGTTAGCGCAAGGTGTGACATTAGTGAGTTTTTTGATAAATGTTAGCTGTTCTAAATTATTTGAGTCCCTACTTTGTATTAGGTAGCATATTAGGCACTAGGGATATAATAGTGAGAAAAAAATACATATTACAAGCTTTGACACAAATATAACTGGGGAGCTCTACCTAGACTGGAGGCTTAGAATATTTCCCTGGGGAAATGTTGTTTGAGCTGAGAGCAAAAAATGATTTAAATAACTGAATTAGACCAGTAGTTCTTACAGTGTGATCCATTGGCCTCTGGGGGTCTGTGAGATCAAAACTACTTTCATAATAACATCAAGATGTTATTTTCTTTTCTCATTGTGTTCACTGATGGCACTAGAGCAATAATGGGTAAAACAACTGGTACCTTAGCACAATCAGGGTGGTGGGCCACGGAGTATTATTAGTATATTTTTCACTGTCGTGTGCCCTCAGTAAAGTATACACCAGTTTCACTTAAGGATGGCCTTGATGATGCAATGAAAATAACTAATTTTGTTAAACATCACCCCTTGAGTACACATCATTTTGCTCTTCTGGGTAATAAGATGAAAGGTTTACGTGAAGCATTTCTGCATGCCTAAATTGGATGGTTGCCACCATGGAAAGCGCGTGTATAATTGTGTCAGCTGAGAGGCAGACATTTTCTCAAACATGAATGAAATAAGCCTGTCACTTCAAGGAAAACAACTGACGTATTTATTGCCAATGATAAAATTCAGAATTTCTGGCAAAAATGAAGATTTGGAAAACTTAAACTTGCCACTGTGATCATCTTAACAGCTTCCCATTGCTAATACTTAAAAGACTTTTCTGAGGAAACAGTGGCAAGCTTAATAAATGTGATTTTTTTTTTACATATATATAATGAGCTGGGTCAACATTTAGAAGAGCTGCATCACTCAGTCAACCAGTATTTTCCAAATGTTACAAAATCATGGATAAAAGATCCATTTTAAGTACGAAGTAGGTGAATGAATTTTCAAGAGAGTACAAAAAGTTAACAATTAGAGTTTCAGACTCCACGTTGTGAACTAACTTTTAAGAAACTACCATTTTTCATGTTTCAGTATAGTATCAAAAAAGGTCTACAATTATTCTGCAAAGGCTATTAGAATAATCTTCCCTTTTCTAACTACATACGTGTATGTGGCTACATTTTCTTCTTATCGTTCGATCAAAACAACATTGCAATAGGTGGAATGTTGAATTTATTCTCTTAATTACTGTTTTTAAAATCCTCAATTTTAAATGTAATCCGTGTAAAAAAATTCTTTGGTCCTGAGACTAAAAAGTTTGAGAAATGCTGAACTAGACAAAGGCCAAGATGCATTCTGGGCAGAGGGAACTATACAGTCAAAAACCGTGGTTAGCATGGCCTACTTGAAGGACTGAAGGAAGGCTAATGTTCATGAAGTCAGGGGGAGAATGGGGCCGATGAGACTACTGTATAGGCCCAGGCCAGGCCACATGGTGTTGTAGGACATGGGAAGTCATGGGTCTTTGGTCTTGTAAGCAGTGGAAATCTGTTGAAGTCTTTTAAGGCACAGTGGTTATAGATGGGGAAAAGGGACTAATAGTAAATTTGCTTATTTTGGTTGCATTATGACAGGATTACTAAATTCCCCCAGGATATTTTATTTGGGCCTTAGGGTCTCTTGAGATTTTAAATTTAATCTGAAAGTACATTGGGGAGAAAAAGAGTATCATTCATGAAGTAGCACTTCCCAGTGGCATTCTTTCTTGGTAGTTTTGTATTTAGAAAATTAACGAAACAGTGTGCTAAAACATAAATCATTTCCCAAACACCAACAAGGTTAAACCAGACTTCATTTTTTAGAATCCACTGACCAAAATACCTACCATAAATTGTTGAACATATTGAATGACCTTTTGATTGTTCTTACCACATATCCCTTAGAGAGGCAGTAAAATTACTAATTGGCCATTCCGTGCATCTGGCATGTAGTAAGTGCCCTAATGTTTTTTGAGTGAATATTCCCAGTTTCTTTGACCATAGTAGTGGCAAGAAGAAAACACAAGTGTAAGCTTTTTGCCCTCACAAAAATGAATTTTTATAGACCAGAATAAGTTAGAATGGGAGCGTTGGTTTTGACTTTCATAAAACACCTTTGTGATCCCTTTCCTTGGGAATTAACTGTCCCTTCCAGTACCTGTAAAAAAAAAAAAAAAAAAAAAAAAAAAAAAGGCTGTCTCTGGGCTATCAGCTCCTTGAAAGCAGGGGCTGTTTCTGGTTTCTTTGTACCTAGCCCAGTGCCTACACACACTAGCCTCAGAGTGAACACATATATACTGAGCAAGTGGTTTTGTCTTTATCCTTTAGGGCCTGCTGATGATGGTGAAGAGGAGATGGAAGAAGACACAGTCACAAATGGGTCTTAGGCAGTGGCCTGAGTATCTACAGGATATGGAATGATGTCACCTGGGAACATGTCTTACTTTTTGAATATGGAATAATAGCCTTGTGTCAGCAAAGTGGAATTCAGAAGCATTGTCGAAATGCTGAACACTGCTGGTTATTGTGCAGATCTTGAAATCTAAATGTCAGTTTTCGGGCAGCTGCCGTGGCTCAGCAGGCAGAGCTCCGACCTGCCGTGCTGGAGGTCTGGAGTTCGATCCCTGGTGCCTCCTACCCATATGCAAATTTTAAAAAAATAATAATAAATGTCAGTTTTCTACAAATAGTAAAATAAAGGACACTCACAGTGCTGCCAAATTGCATCTCATCCTGGTGGGTTTGTAGTGAAAAGTCTACAGGCATATTTACATTGGAAATGTGGGAGAGTATCACTGTTAAGTAGATTTCCTAGTCTTCTATGAAATGTTTAAATTCAAAGATTTATCTGTTTCCCTGCCAGTGATAGTAAGAATCAGTAATCTCTTTGGTATATATTTTTTTGCACCCAGAATAACAGCTTCATTAAAGGCAGCCAGGTTTTAGGACTTCCATGAATCGCCATCCTTTGGCCTTTTTAACTCTACGCAGAAACATCGTACAAATTAATAAATTACTGATTTGAAAAAATACAGATGGAAATGTGACTTCTGCTTGTCAGATGATGGAATATGAGTGGAGGAACAGCATTTTCCAACCTTTAGGACATGGTAGAGGGCAATTGTAGCTTCCCTGGTGGTCAGACTAAGGCACTGTTTCCTTCACAGCTCCTGAACACTTGATTACATTCCTCATACTTTACTACGGCTCATGTAAACATTGGCATGATGGCAGGTGAGCACCTTAACTACTTTTCTCATCTGTTGGCATTCACTATTCAATAGTACCCTCAACTAGTCAGCAAAACCCTCAATTCAAAATCTAATTTCCATCATCTTAATGGTTCCTTAGTCTTAACTTGCTAGTACATTACCAGGCAGGGTTTTCCCAACCATAACACTTTGGACTCCCTGATAAGGTATCAGCTTTCTTTGGCTTGGGGTGTTTTTTAAAGCTCCCTAAGTGTAAGAAACACTAAACAGTTCAGAGTGACTGCTGATCTGCCAATATGCTATTTGGTACCAAATCACTTCTAGTAGGCCATATCCAAGATGCTTAAGACAAGAAGTTGACATTCTAACTGGGAAGACAAAACCATAAGAAACAGTGGTATTTAAAGCTCAGTGTGGTAGCAATTAAAAGACAAAGCATTCAGAAACACTTTGGAAAATAGAAGGAACTTGAGCCTCAGGAGAACCTGACTCTTAGATTTCTTCAATTTGACCCTTTTCAAACACAGTTTAATTACTGTGTTTCAAACAAAAGTGCAATGTCCAGAGAACTTTGTTAAAATTCAAGTTCTGTATGGTGGGACCTGAGGTTTCCAGGTGCTGTGTGTCAAGAGGTTGACACTCAGAAGGATTTTCAGCCTTCTCACCACTTCCTTAAATTCTACCTGACACCTTCTAACTCATCGTTGAAGAGAAATTCCTCTATAAATCATTTGCTGATGGCCAGACATGATTGGGTCACTATCTTCAAGTCTTGTCCTCACCTTGGCATGTTTGGAAATTCAAGTTTATCATGAATTCCTGGGGGCATTTTGGTACCCAGGAATTACAGATTAATGTAGAAGACCACAGTCTCACTGTTAATTTACTTCAAGGGGAAGATAATTTATTGTCTGCCAATTCAAGCTCCTCCCATCCCCTCACCGAGGTGCCTTTTTGGGATTAGAACATTCCTAAGTGTGCGTAGATGCAGAACAGGAATTTTAGGGGCCTACTTCCTGGGCAGGGTTAGAGCTTAACTCAACATCCTTCATGACATGCCAAGGATGTCATGCTCTTTTATTCCCCGCACAGCTCTCCTGTTACTAATGCAAGGTTGCCTGTCACTTCTGCTTCTAATGGGATGACTGAAAATGATTCCATTTTTCTTTCCAGTTCAAATCTAAGGAGGCTGTGTCCACCATATCCAGGAGGCTCCCTGTTCCCATCCTAATGAATCATCCCGTCATTTATGAGTCGGGCTGGTCAGTGGCCTCACAAGTTGATTGTAGTGAAGTGTTGATGTCCTAAGTTCAAGTTCCTTACCTCAAGTTGATGATTTTGGGTCCCTGGCCTGGACTGCTTTACAGAACCAGCACACAATAGACTTTAGTGCCATTCCCTGAATTTATCTGGACTGAGCATGATTACTTTAGCACCAAAAAGTGTTTGAGGGCTGATGAGGTTAAAAAAAAAAAGTGTGTATGGGGGGAACCTTGTTATATTAATTATATAATTGTCAAAGGGTGGGGGGAAACCTTGTTACATTAATTATATAATTGTCCCCAAAGAATATTTTGCAAAAAATTTGACAAAAGGAAAGTGATGATTCCTCTGCTCAGAGCTCAACCTCCATCTACATATCTCAGCATCAGCAAAACTAGTTTTTAGACTTCATTGTTTGCCCCAACACAATTTTTCCTGGAAGCCTGATATTTTCAGTGTACAATTTTTCGATCACATCTATCTGGTTATAGCAGAAACTCTTGAGCCAGTA
The DNA here is from genome assembly GCA_004026745.1 of Myrmecophaga tridactyla. Lineage (NCBI taxonomy): Eukaryota > Metazoa > Chordata > Mammalia > Pilosa > Myrmecophagidae > Myrmecophaga > Myrmecophaga tridactyla. Next base: position 19,339 of record PVIY010044260.1, read on the forward strand.
ACACCTTGTTTAGCGAAGCTTCATTAAGATGTTGATTAGAATTCTAGTTTTGTAGTTGTCTTAGTTTTCCAGTGTTGCTGTCATAAATACCACAAAGTGGATTGACTTAAACAGTGGGGATTTGTCTCAAAGTGTGGGAGGCTAGAAGTTAAAATCAAGTTGTCAAAAGGGCCATGCTTTCGCCCAGGGTCCAGCATACTGATGCTGGTTAGATCTCTGCCTCTTCTATTTTCGATTTCATTTGCTTTAAGGACTTCAAGCATATTGGATTAAGGCCCACCCTCATTCGCTTTGGCCACACCTTAACTAATAACATCTTCAAAGGTCCTATTTACAATTGGTTCATACTTACAGGACAGGGGGGTAGGACTTGAACATATCTAGGGATGGAGGGGGCAAGATATGTTTCAATCCCCAAGAACATTTATATGTAATCAGTAAATGCTCTGGTTCTGAGGTTCTAAGAAATAATAGTTTAGGAAATATAC
>PVIY010044261.1:0-19735 GCA_004026745.1 Myrmecophaga tridactyla
GCTACTATATCAACAAAAGAGTAGAACATATGGAATAAAAATAAATAATAGGGGGAACAAATGTTAAAATAAATTTAGTTTGAAATGCTAATGATAAGTGAAAGCAAGGGGTAAGGGGTATGGTATGTATAATCTTTTTTTCTCTATTATTGTTTTATTTCTTTTTCTGATGTCTTTTTATTTCTTTTTCTAAATCAATAGAAATGTTCTAAGAAATGATGAATATGCAACTATGTGATAATATTAAGAATTACTGATTGTATATGTAGAATGGAATGATATCTTAATGTTCTTTTGTTAAGTTTTTTAATTAATAAAAAAAATGAGCAAAGAAAAAATTCCATTTACAATAGCAATTAAAAGAATCAAGTATATAGGAGTAAATTTAACCAAGGAGGCAAAGGACTTGTACACAGAAAACTACAAAACATTGCCTAAAGAAATCAAACAAGACCTAAATAAACAGAAGGACACTTTGTGTTCATGGATTGGGAGACCAGATATCATCAAGATGACAATTGTACCCAAATAATTTGCAGATTCAATGCAATCCCAACCAAACCTCCAACATCCCACTTTGCAGAAATAGAATGCCAATTATCAATTTATTTAGAAGAGTAAGGGACCCAAAATAGCCAAAACCATCCTGAAACAAGAAAAAATGTTGAAGGACTCACATGTCCTGACTTTATAGCCTATTATAAATCTACAGTGGTCAAAATAGCATGGTATTGACATAAAGATAGATGTATTGACCAATGGAATTGAATTGAGGGTTTTGAAGTAGACCCTCACAACTATGGACAATTGAAATTCGAAAAGGCTACCAAGTCTACTCAGTGGACAGAATAGCTTTTTCAACAAACATGTTGGCAGAACTGGATATCCATAGGCAAAAGAATGAAAAATGACCCCTATCTCACACTTTATCTAAAAATTAACACAAAACTGACCAAAGACCTTAATTTAAGAGCCAGGACTACAGAACTCCTACAGAAAAATGTTGGGAAGCATCTTCAAGATCTTGCAATAGACGATGGTTTCATAGACTTTACACCCAAAACACAAGCAACAGCAGAAAAAATAAATGGAACCATCTCAAAATTAAATACTGTGTGCCTCAAAGGACTTTTTCAAGAAAGTAAAATGGCAAGAAATCAATATTTGGAAAATATTTGGAAACCACATATCTGATAAGAGTTTAATATCCAGACTATATAAAGAAATCCTACAACTGAAAAATAAAAAGGTAAAAAACCCAATTTTAAAATGGGCAAAAGGGAGGGTGCAAGGGTAGTTCAGTGGTAGAATTCTCACCTGCCATATGAGAGACCCAAGATCAATTCCCAGTCCATGCTTCTCAAAAAACAAACAAACAAGCAAGACAAACAAAAAATTCAACAAAATGGTGCTGCAATAACAGGATACTCACTTGGAAAAATAATTAAATGTGACCCTACCATACAGCATGCAAAAAAAGGTGGGGGGGGCAAAATAACTCGAATAGGCTTTTTTTCCAAAGAGAAAATAGCACATGAAAAGATGCAAAACATCACTAGCTATTGGGAAATGCAAATCAAAGCCACAAAGAGATATTATTTCATACATGCTAGAATGGCCATTAATAAAAAAAAAACCCAGAAAACTACAAGTGTTGGAAAGGATATGGAGAAACAGGAACACTTATTTACTGCCAGTGGGAATGTAAAATGGTGCAGTCACTGTAGAAGACAGATTGGCAGTTCCTCAGGAAGCTAACTATAGAATTACCATATGATCTGTCAATCCCACTGCTAAGTATATACCCAGAAGAACTGAAAGCAAGCATTTGAATAGATATTTTCTTACTAATGTTCGCAGTGGCATTATGCACAATTGCCAAAGATAGAAGCAACCCAAGTGTCCATCAAGTGAGGAACAGAGAAACAAAATGTGATATATACAAACAATGGAATATTATTCATCTGTAAGAAGAAACAAAGTTCTGATGCATGCAACAATATGGATGAACCATGAGAACATTATGTTGAATGAAGTAAACCAGACACAGAAGGACAAATATTGTATGTTCTCACTGATGTGAACCAATTTTAACAAGCAAAATCATAGAGTTAGAATCTAGAATATAGGTTACCCAAGTGTGCCAGTTTGAAAGTATTGTTTCAATACTTTCAAAAAGGTATTGAAAAGCCATGTTTTAATCCTGATCCAATTCTGTGGGAGCAGCCATTTGTTTTAATCCTAATTCAATACTGTAGGTTGGAAACTTTTCATTAGATTATCTCCACAGAGATGTGACACACCCAAATGTGGGTGTGACCCTTTGTTTAGATGGAGCTATGACTCTACTCATTCAAGGGGGCTCTTGTTTAGTTTACTGGAATCCCTTAAAAGGAGAAACATTTTGGAGAAACCTCAGAAATGACAGAGCTGACAGAAACTTCAGAGGAAAGCTGACACAGATGCCAACACTTGGAGAATGGAGACACAGATGCTTGGAGCCCAGCAAATGTCACCATGAGCTGTTAAGCAAACTAGAACCTAGAGAGAGCCAAAGGAAGCCAAGAGATGAAGGCTAACTCCAAAGGAGCAAAGTGAGGAACTCCCACAGGAACACAGACTGAAAGCAATGGAGTACAGGGACCAGCAAATGCCAGCCACGTGACTTCCCAGCTGACACTGGGAAGACCCACTGGCCCACTGGCCTTTCTCGAATCAAGGTATCTTTACCTGGATGCTTTAGTTTGGGCATTTTTATAGGCCTGGTAGTATAAATTTGCAACTTATTAAATTTCCTTTATAAAATCTGTTTCAGTTCTGGTATATTGCATTCCAGCAGCTTGCAAACTAAAGCACCACGGATAGAATGATGGTAGAGAATGGGGAGCTGATGCTTAACTTGTGCAGAATTTCTGTTTAAGTTGTTTGGAAATGATTGTAGTGATGGTAGTGCATTATTTGTGAGTATAATTAGCAGTGCTGAATTATGTTGGTGATTATGGTTATAAACAGAAGTTTTGGGTCATGTGTGTTACTAAAAGAGAAATAAGAAGATAAAATATGGGTCAGTATAACACAGTGAACCCTATTTGGATGATGGACTATGGTTAATAGTGCAAATATAAAATTTTTCTTTTATGAATTATAACAAATGTGCAACACTATTACAAGGTATTAATAGTAAGGTACTGTGCCGGTTTGAAAGGATTTATGTACCCTTATGTAGAAAAGCCATGTTTTAATCCTAATCCTCTCTTGTGGAGGCAGCCTTTCTTTTAATACCAGAACTGGAATGGCTTTTTAAAAAGGGAATTCAGTAAGTTACAAGTTTACAGTGCTAAGCCTGTGGAAATGTCCAAATCAAGGCATTCAGGAAAAGATACCTTAATTCAAAGAAGGCCAATGCATCTGCAACACCTCTGTCAGTTGGGAAGGCATACTGGTCCCCTTTCCTGGGCTCCATTGCTTTCAGTTTCTGTCATTTTTGAGGTTTCTCCAAAATGTTTCCTCCTTTAAAGGATTCCAGTAAACTAATCAAGACCCACCTGGAATGGATGGAGTCACATCTCCCTCTAATCAAAGATTAATACCCACAATTGGGTGTGTCACATCTCCCTGGAGAAAATCTGATCAAAAGATTCCAACCTACTTATTGAATCAGGATTAAAAGAAACAGCTGCTGGGGTGCACAGGTAGTGCACAGCTGGGACCAGAGGTGCTTCAGAAAGCCCTTTAAGACTGAGATGAAGTCTGCCTCCCTGACCTGCCCACCCATGGGTCCTACCTCCTTCCTATGTAACCACAATCAGCCTTATTCCTCCCCCAAATGACAGCACTTTGGATATCTGAGGCAGTTCTCAAAGCTTAGGAGTTGTATTGTCTCCTACCTAAGAAGTCAATTCTTTCAAACATAATCATATGACACAATGTTCCCTTAACTCAACAATCTAGCCACACCCTTCTTTGGACCCACTAGTCTGTCCATGCTCCTATTAAAATGAGGAATAGTAGAAAACCTACTCTTAGGATACTTGGGAACTGCTGAAAGTGGGGAAAAAATTATGTATTAACCAGAAAAGAACAGTAAGACCGCCCTCAAGTTCTTCCCCATCTGTCCCCAGAATGCTTGGTCTTATCTATGTCCCAGAAGGAGGCTAGAGAGTTCAAGGAAGGTGGACTGGCCAAGGGTTAAAGACCTACAGATGTTGACAAGCAAAAGTTCCCACAAAAGGCTGGTGTCCACCCAATCGACCCATAGTGAAACCTCTGTGGACTAGTGGACAAGTCCGGCCGAGTGATGCTGGATTCTAACCAGTATTTTAGCACCTCAATCTTCAATATGAAAGAAATCCAAGAGTCTCCATAAAACAGTCTAAATGAATAGGGAGAAAAAAGAAAATGAAAAACAAGAGTCAGAGGCAAAATAAGAAGCTGGAAAATCACCTAGAAAAGTTATCATTAATATATCCAGAGAGACACAAGAAGATATTGCATACTTAAGAGCAGAATACAGTGCTATAAAAAAGGAAAATTCAAATTAAAAAGAAAGAGCATTTGGAAATAAAAATGTGATAGCTGAAATAAAACTTTATTAGAAGAGTTAGGAGGTAACATTGATAAACTCTCCTAGAAAGTAGAACAGAGTGAGAGAAGAGACAAGAAAAATTAAAGGATTATTTCAGTGAATCCAAATTCCAAAAAGAACAGAGTTAAATGGGTGGTTAGGGAGTTAGGGATCAATGAGAGAAAAAATTCAATGAAGTCAAAGGACCTGTGTGTCCAGAATGAAAAGGCCCCTGGATTAAAAAAAAAACAAAAAAAACTCATTATGAAATTTAAGAAAACTGGAGATAAAGAAAATAAACTAAAGCTTCCATAGAGACCACAGAGAAACAACAAATTGGAGGAAAGAATGGGCTTCTCAAAAGCTAGAAAATGGAGAGATGCCTTCAAAATTCTGAGGGAAAATGATTTCTAATCAGGAATTATAACTCAGTCAACCCATCAAGAGTGAGAATAAGATATTTCCAGATGCATACTTTTTTCTAGATCCCATGTACCCTTTCTCAGAAAACTCTGGAAGATGTGCTCTACCCAAACAAGGGATTATAGCAAGAGGAATACATGGGACCCAGAGTTCCAATGATTCCAATAGAAGAGAGACAAGGAATTCCCAGGAGGCCAGCTCTGAAATCTGCTCAAAAAGTCAGTCCATCTGGAGCAGAAGGCACCAAGAGGTTATCACTAGAAAAAAAAAATGGAATTGATAGATTGTCTCGTGGTTTAGTTGATGATAAAACTAGGATGGGGAGGCACTTTGCAAGGCTGTTTAAGGAAATGAGAAGACTCCCCAGTGATCCAAGGGAAAAAAAATGTACAAAAGAAGAAATGAAATCATAGTTCATGACTTAATTTGGAAATGAATAAAAACAAAGACTCTTACATATCCATACTACGGAAGATACAGAATATTCATTTAACCCAAACTGTGATAAAATGATATTGGGCAGATATGAGAAGAGGAAATATGCATGGGAAAGGCAGGGCCTCAATGTAAGATTTTCCCATCTGTGCACAAAGATGCCTGGGGCTTAACAATCCGCCCTGGTGTATTCTGCCAGGCCCTGCATTCTGGCATGGGTCTGTCAACTGGAGGAAAGGGTATCTTCCTAAAACTCAAACAAAGATGCCTTACATGCTTTCAGAAACCTCAGTATGAGGACTGTATAAAGAGAGCTAACCCGTCATTGTCCATGGAAGGAAATCAATAGATGATATATCTGTAATGGGGTTGAAATCAATAGATGGGAGAATCAAGAAATAACAGCAGAAGGAAGTTAGTTAATTAGAAATATTGATGTCAGCAGCAGAAGATACAGCCAAAAAATTTTAAAGCGGTTTATTTGGGGGGTGGCAAATGGAGTACAGAAAAGGTAGGGCAGGAAGCTGCAGGTTTTCATCATAAGCCACGTAGTATCATTTGACTATTCAATATTTAATACATGTATAATTTTGATAAAATAAAAATATATTTAATATCAAAATATAATTAATAATATAGTAATATAATTAATAATACAAAGATATAGCTTATAAAAATTTTAATATAAAGACTAAGGAGAAGCTAGCCAGACTACAAAAGAATTCAGTAGCCATATAATTTCTGTTGTACTAGGAACCAAACTGGCCTGAATTGTATTCTTTAGCTACTTTGAAAAGCAGAAACAACTGAATATTCACACTGAGTTTACAACCAACTAAACCCCCCAAGACTTTTTCACATGTATCATCATTATTTTACATCTGCCTCTAGTCTGGACTGACTGGTGCAATCTGTTTTCGGACTCTAAATTGAAACCTTACAAACTAACTTTGTTAGATTTGTCCATTCACTCAGGCTATCAAAATCCTGTTGATGCTTGAGTATATCATCCATCGTTTGCCACTCTTCCAAGTTCAGAGACATCTGCAGGCCTGGGGAGCAAAGCCCTTTCTGCCTGTATCTGAGCTGTGGATAAAACATAAGGCCAACATTACTATGCCTTGTCTTTTGGTGTCAAAATTACAGAGTCCCAGAAAGTAAGAGCAGAAGCAGCCCCTAAAGACAGTTTACACTCTTTGGCCTGCAAAGAGCAGTATAACACAAGATGGTATCTCAGGAGGGGGCAAAAAGGGGAAGGAACCAACTCTTATAAGTCCATGCAAGGTGCCAGGTGCAGTTCCTGGTGCTCCACAAACATCACCTCACGTAATCCTTACCCTGTGAATTATGATCTTGTTATCCCCATTTTACAGAGGAGGAGACCAGCTCAGATAGATTAATAATTTTCCCAAAGCCCTTCAGTGACTGGCATAAGGACACTGTTTGAACCAGAACTGTCTAATCCAAAGTCTTTGATCCTTCCATTTGTGCAGACATGACCTTTGGGATCTTGCAAACACCAAATAACTCAACATTTAGTGGTGCAAGCTCTTAAATTCTCCTGTCCCCCATTGCTCAGTCTTTTAGAGAAAAAAAAAACCTTTCGTTATTTCCCAAGGAAAGCAAAGAGTTTGTAGACAAACTGCTTACTTCTGTAGGGCTGGTAGCCATTGGTTTAACTTCATCTTAAAGAATTTTTGCAACACAAGAGCAATTGAGCTCACAATGTTCCCCTGGAGTTTCCAGAATCCCTCAGAGTGATTCTTCCCAGTCCAAAGATTCTGTATTATAAATGCCTTGACCCTCATCAACATTCTCTCTGGATGGCAACTGTTTTCTCCAGGAAGCATCTGTTCTGTGAAGAAGCCCTCAAATCTTCCCAGTTAACAATATGTTCACACACACGTGATCTGCACTACAACACTAGAAAGGAGTCATCATCTCCCCAGTTTTATGGATTAAAAAACTAGGTCTCGTGGGGGTACATGACTTGTCGAGTAACTCCAGTCCTTGAATTCCATCCTGGTCTCCTGATATTGAAAACCAGGATTCTTAAGTCAATGTAACAGCCATCCTTCTTGCTAAATATTCTCCTTACATAGAACGTAAGTACAATTTTGTTAAATACGTGAAGGAATTAATGGGCAATTAAATGAAAAGTGACAACTAAATAATTAGATCTCTTTGAAAATTCACCAGCCAGAGAAAGAAATAGCACAAAAATAAGAAGGGGATGGGGGGGAAGAGGGAGGAGGAAAATGGAGAAGAGGGAAGAGAAAAGTACATTTTCCCTCTCTCATTTATCTGAGGCTCCTAGAGTCAATCATTTCAAATCCATTCTATTTAGTGGTCATTTATGGAGGTATGTGTGCCAGGCATTGGGCAAGTTGCTGAGACTCACCTGTGGTGATTTGAAGCTGTGTGTACCCAAGAAAAAGTATGTTCTTAAAGTTCATCTATTTATATAGGTATGGACCCATTGCAAGAAAGATCTTTTGGTGAGTAGGATCTTAACTTAAGATATGACCCACCCCATTCAGGGTGAGACTTAATCCTCTTACTGGGGTCTTTTATAAGGGAAAGAAATTCAGACAGAGAGAAAGCCATCAAAGCTGTGAAAGAGAGCCACAGAAACAAGGAGGAAGCCACTGAAGCCAAAAAACTGGAAGCAATGAAACCCAAAAGAAAAGGGAGAGACGAGCAGACACCACCATGTGCCTTGCCATACGACCAAGAAGTCCAGGATCACCTGCAGCCTATGTCTTCAGGACGAAGGTCTTATCTTGATGATGTTGTGATTTGGACATTTTCATGGCCTCAGAACTGTAAGTTTGGAAACGAATGAATTCCCATTGTTAAAAGTCAGCCCATTTCTGATATATTGTATTTCAGCAGCTATAGCAAACTAAAAGCACTACATTAGTAAAGGCCAAGTAGAAGCCACTAGAACTGCTTCTACCTAGCAAATAGTAAATGAAAATCAATACCATACCTTGGAGGTATTGTAGATTAGTGCCACTATCAAGACTTGAAGGATAAGGAGTGGTGACTCCCACCACATTTCCATTTAATTTTCCTATTTGACCTGTGCAGAAAACAAATGGTTCTTGGAGGATGTATTAGTTAGGGTTCTCTAGAGAAACAGAATCAATAGGGAACACTCGCAAATATAAAATTTATAATAGTGTCTCACGTGACCGCAGGAACACAGAGTCCAAAATCCGCAGAGTAGGCTGTGAAGCCGATGATTCCAATGGAGGGTCTGGACGAATTCCACAGGAGAGGCTCACCAGCCGAAACAGAAAGAGCCTGTCTCTTCTGAATCCTTCTTATAAGGCTTTCAGTGATTAGATTAAGCATCACTCATTGCAGAAGACAATGATTACAAATGGAATCAGCTGTGGATGCAGCTGACATGATCATGATTTAATTCTATGAAATGTCCTCATCACAACAGACAAGCCAGCACTTCCCCAACCCCCACTTAGCCAAGTTGACACATGAACCTGACCGTGACAGAGGATGACAGTAGATGACCATAAACTAAACCAGATGGTGATACTAATTACAGCTCTTGCTCCCAATATAATAACATTTCTTGAGCAAATCAATACATCCCCCTGGTACTTGGATGTAGCTATTGATCTGGCAAATGCTTTTTTTATTGATTCCTATCAGTAAAGACCCCCATAAACACTTTGGTTTCAGCAGGCAAGGCCAGTAATATACCTTCACTGTTCTATACCAGGAATATATCAATTCTCCAGCCCTATGTCATAATCTGGTCCACAAAACTTTGTCTCTCCCATCCATAAGACATCATGCTGACCCATTTTATTGATCATATCATGTTGATTGGATCTATTGAGCAAAAGGTAGAAACTATTTTCATTGGTAACATATTTGTATGTCAGAGGGTTGGAGATAAATCCAACAAAAATTCAGGGTCCTTCCACTTCAGTGAAATTTCTAGGTGTCCAATTGTATGGGGCATGTTAAAATATCCCTTCTAAGATGAAGGATAAGCTGTTGCATCTGGCCCCTCCTACAACCAAAAAAGAAGCACAATGCCTAATTGGCCTTTTTGGATTTTAGAAACAATATATTCCTCATTTGCAGGTGCTACTATTTACTGAATGACCAGAAAAAGTGCCAGTTTTGAGTATGAATCAGAACAAGAAGAGGTTCTGCAAGAAGTCCAAGCTTCTATGTAAGTTATTCCACCCCTTAGGCCATATAATCAAAGAGATCAGATCCAGCGGTGTTTGACGTTTCATTGGCAAATAGAAATGCTGTCTGGAGCTTTCATCTCCTATAGAAGAATGGCAGCACAGACCCTTAGGATTTTGGAGTAAATTTCTTCCATCCTTTGCAGATAGCTAATCTTTTGAGAAATAGTTTTTGCCTGCTGTGCTGGTTTGAAAGGATATATGTCCCCTAGAAAAGCCATATTTCAATCAAAATCCCATTTCATAAAGACAGAATAATCCCTATTCAATACTGTATGTTTGAAACTGTAACCAGATCATCTCCTTGGAGACGTGATTTAATCAAGAGTGGTTGTTAAACTGGATTAGGTGACGGCATGTCTCCACCCATTTGGGTGGGTCTTGATAAGTTTCTGGAGTCCTATAAAAGAGGAAACATTTTGGAGAATAAAAGAGATTCTGAGAGAGCAGAATGTCATAGCCACAAAAAGCAGAGAGTCTACAGCCAGCGTCCTTTGGAGTTGAAGAAGGAAAACACCTCCCGGGGAGCTTCATCAAACAGGACACCAGGAAAGAAGGCTAGCAGATGATGCTGTGCTTGCCATGTGCCCTTCCAGCCAAGGGAGAAACCGTGACTGTGTTCACCATGTGCCTTCTCACTTCAGAGAGAAACCCTGAACTTCATCAGCCTTCTTGAACCAAGGTATCTTTCCCTGGATGCCTTCGATTGGACATATCTATAGACTTGTTTTAATTGGGACATTTTCTCACCTGGGAACTGTAAACTAGCATCTGATTAAATTTCCCTTTTTAAAAGCCATTCTGTTTCTGGTATATTGCATTCCAGCAGCTAGCAAACTAGAAGACCTGCAATTAAGCCTTAGTATAAACCAAATGTATAACCATTGGCCAACAAGTTACCATGGAACCTGAGTTCCTTAGGGTTTTCTAGGGAAAGAGAACCTACAAAAAATATCTGTAAATATTATGAGATTTTATAAAATTGTCTCATGTAACTGTAGAGATGCACAAGTCGACATTCTGTAGGGGAGGCTGCAAGCTGGGAACTCCGATGAAGGTTTTCAACAAATTCCTCCAGGAGAAGCTGACCAGCTGAAGTAAAGATGAAAATGTTCTCTTCTGACTGCTGAAGTTATCACTTCTCATTTTAAAGCCTTCAAATGATTGGATGAAACATCTCTCATTGCTAAAGAACCTCCCCTTAGTTGATTTTAGATGTAATCTGTCATAAATGCAATCAAGTACTGATGATTTAAGTCCACAAAATGTTCTTGCAGTAACAGGTAAGCCAGTGCTTGCTTGCTCAGACAATTGTGTACCATTACCTAGCCAACTTAACACATGAAACTAACCATCACACCTGTCATGAACTGGGTCTTGTCTGACCTGCCAAGTCATAACATTGGGTCTGCACAGCAGCACTGCATCATGAAATGGAAACAGTATATATGAGATCAGACTCAAGCATGTTCTGAAGGCACAAGCAAATTACATGAAGAAGTGGACCAAACACTTTTAAAAATGGGAACAGAAGGGAACTTCCTCAACATGATAAAATGCATATATGAAAAGTTCAAGGCTAACATGGGACTTCCTCAAAACTTTTGTACATCAAAGGACCTTGTCATGAAAATGAAGAGACCACCTTCTTCACAATGGGAGAAAATATTTGGAAACCACATATGCAATAAGGGTTTAATATCCAGAATGTATAAAGAAGGCCTATAACTGAAAAATAAAAAGACAAACAACCCAATTCAAAATTTGGCAAAAGACTTGAATAGACATTTCTCCAAAGAGGATATACAAATGGCTAAAAAGCACATGAAAAGACATCCAACATCACTAGCTACTAAGAAAATGAGAATCAAAATCATAATGGCATATCAATTCATGCCTACTAGAATGGCCACTATTAAGAAAACAGAAAATTACAAGTGTTGGAGAGGATATGGAGAAATAGGAACATTATTCCCTGCTGGTGGGAATGTAAAATGGTGCAACCACTGTGGAAGAATGTTTGGCAGTTCCTCAGGAAGCCAAGTATAGAATTACCATATGACCCAGAAATCCTACTACTAAGTATTCACCCAGAAGAATTGAAAGCAGGGATTCGAAGAGATTTGCATCCAATATTCATAGCAACATTATTCACAATTGCCTAAAGATGGAAGCAATGCAAGATGAGTGGATAAACCAAATGTGTTATATACATATGATGGAATATTATTCAGCTATAAAAAGGAATGAAGTCTTAATGCATGCAAGAACATGAATGAACCTTGAGGACATTATACTGAGAGAAATTAGCCAGGCACAAAAGGACAAATATTGCTGATCTCACCAATATGAACTAATTATAATAAGCTAACTCATAGAATCAGAATCTAGAATATAGCTTACCAGGGGATAGACTTGGGGAGAGACTGTGGAGACTGATGCTTAACTTGTTCAGAATTTCTATCCAGGTTGATTGAAAAAGCTTTGGAAATGCATTGTGGTGATGATGACAGATTCTTGTGACTGTAATTCATTGTACTGAACTATCATATGTGAATGTGATTGAAAGGGGGAGTTTTGGGTTATGTATGTCACCAGAAGAGAAGTGAGAAGATAAAACATGGGACTATACACAGTGAACCCTGTTATGGATGATGGGCTGGCATCAGTAGTACAAGTATAAGAATGTTCTTTCATGAATTATAATAAATGTATGACACTATTACATGGTTTTTAATAGGGTGGTATATGGGGAAAATGCACCTAATGTAAACTATGAATGATAGCTAATGATTCTATTTTAATACTCTTTTATCAATTGTAACAAAGGTACCACACTAATCCAAAGTGTCAACAATAGGGGGTATATGAGATTGTTGTATTTTTCACATGACATTTTTGTAAACCTCCAACTTCTCTAATTAAAAAATAATAATAATAATTTTTTAAAAAAAACAATATGCTCAGTGAAAGAAACCAGAGTACTACATGTCGTGTGATTCATTTACATAAGTGTAAATATAATAAATTTATGGAGACAGAATTAAATTAGTGGTAATGTAGGGTTGGACAGAGAGATTAAGAGTTGACTGCTAAGGGGTATGGGGATTTTCTTTTTAGAATAATGAAAACGTTCTAAAATTAATTGTGGTGATGAATGCACAACTCTAATTATACTAAAAGTGATTGATTGTACACTTTAGATGGGTTGTATGGTATGTGAATATATCTCAATAAAACTGCTTTTGTTTGAATGTTACCCAAAGACTTGCACCTCTTCTGAAGAAATAGTGTGTTTTCAATTACATGCAGGATGATTGCACATTGTTAGGTGAAAATGTGACTTATTGTTTTTATTTAGAGATTAAGTATGGTTTAAGGAAATGTGTATGGAGACCAAGTCGACAAGGGATGGTCTGTAATGGTTAAGTTCACATGCCAGCTTGGCTGGTTTATGGTGTTCAGTTGTTTGGTCAGGTAGTCACTGACCTAATTATTACTGTGAGGATATTTCATATATTTAAATCATCAATAAGTCAATTGCATCTATGGTTGAGAAAATCTACAATCAATTGAGAAGATTGCCTTCAACAATAAGATAAGTTTCATGCAATCAATTGAAGTTCTTAAAAGGTGAAGTGATTATTTCAAGAGTCAGAAAGAAGAATTTTTATCTCTACTTCTGTCAACCAGCTTCTCCTGGGGAATTTATCAAAAACCTACATTGGCATTTCCAGCTTGTGGCCTGCCCTATGGAATTCAGACTTGCCCTTCCCCACTGTCAAGTGAATCAATTCCTAAATTAAATCCTATAAGACATCCTGTCAGTTGTTTCCCTGGAGAATCTTGACTAATACACAACCCCCTTGAGACACACCAGGTTTGTTTGTGAACTCCAAGTTAATGTTTTTTCAGGATGCTCCTCATTTACAAGGTGCTTTCATAGTCTATATCTCATTTGTGCCTCACAATAACCCTGGGAAGATGGTATTATGATAATCCCCATTTTGAAGAGAAGAAAAAAGAAGCCCAGAAAGGTAAAGTAACTTGCCCAAGGCCAAGTAACTAGTAAGTGTCTTAACTTATTAGGCCTATGGTAATGAACTGCCATAAACTGGGTGGGTTAAATAACAAAGTTATTGTCTCATTGTTCTGGAAGCTACAAATCCAAATCAAAGTGTTGACAGGGTATGCTTCCTCTGAAGTCTGTAGGATCTGGCAATGGCTTGCTGAAATCCATGAAATAACTCAACCTCTGCCTCCACCTCATGACCATCTTCTCTTCCTCTCTGTGCCCAAATTTCCTCTCTTTATAAAGACACCAGTTATATTAGATCAGGGCCCACCTTAATCCAATTTGACCTTATCTTAGTTGATAATATCTTCAAAGATCCTATTTCCAAATAGGAAACTGGAGGTTAGGACTTGAACATATCTTTTTGATGTACATAATTCAATCCATAAGTGACCAAACCAAGATTTGAACTCAGATCGTACTGTCTCCAAAGCCAGTTGCTCTTTCCATCCTTCCAAACTAATTCTCAGTACCCTGACATCCTCATTTATACTTACTTATGTAATCTAAATTGGCACATAGGCAAGAGGAATTTAGAACTGGGCAGAACTCAAATTTTCACTTCCTCTGAATGAAGTGAGTAAGATGTGCCTTTTGAAGGAAATTATTTGCATGTATTTCAGACGATGAGCTGAAGCAGATGAAGTCATGCCTGCCAAGACCCTTTTAAATTGCTGAGTCCATCCAACCATGTGTGGATGCTGAGATTGGGGTGTCCTCCCACAGGAAGTGTGGTAGCACAGTTCATACTGCAAGGCCTCCTGAGGTTCTCTCCCATCTGCTTTGATGCACTGAGACACCCCACTCTCAGTCTCTTCCATGTCCCCACCATATCCTAAAGCCTCCATTCCCCATCAGCAAAATGATAACTGCTCTAGTTTGCTAGCTGCTGGAATGCAATATACCAGAAACAGAAAGACTTTTAAAAGGGGGAATTTGAGTTGTAAGTTTACAGTTCTAAGGGTATGAAAATGTCCCAATTAAAGTAAGAATATAAAAATGTTCGATCTAAGGCATCCAGTGAAAGATACCTTGGTTCAAGAAGGCCAGTGATGTTCAGGGTTTCTCTCTCAACCGAAAAGGTATGTGGTGAACATGGCGAAGTCTGCTAGCTTTCTCTTCAGGCTTCTTGTTTCATGAGGCTACCCTAGGGGCGTTTTCCTTCTTCATCTCCAAAGGTCTCTGGCTGCAATGGGCACCAATGGTTCTCGTCACTCTCGGACTCTCTCCAAAATGTTTCCTCTTTTAAAACTCAAGACCCATCTGGAACCTGTGGGGTCACATCTCCCTGTAATCAAAGGTTAATACCCACAATTGGGTGCATCGCATCTCCATGGACATAATCCCATCAATCTTCCAACCTAAAGTGCTGAATAGGGATTAAAAGAAATGGCTGCCTCTACAAGATGGATCAGAATTAAAACATTGCTTTTATAGGGCACATAATCCTTTCAAACTGGCACAATAACTTAAAAATATTTGGCACTTATCTGCAGAGAAGAGAATGGCACACCAATATCTTAGCAGATATTGGTTCTGCCAAAGGAAATTGTATGGCTTTCAGCTGCATCACACATTTCTTCAAAAATGAAAAATGATTCTAACCTTCTCAGTAGAAGTTAAACCAGAAATGGAGTTTCAGATCTATATTTTGAAGTGTTTCTTAAAGCATTCTAGTGGAAATAGAAATGCTCTTGCTTTTCACCAAAATGCATGAAATAGCTCAATTTCTGATCTCTGTGAGTGATCCTTTTTTTTTTTCAGGGATATGGTACAAAGGGATAGCATATGAGATTCATATGGAATTCTCCCACAAATGTTTTTTCCCCAATATCTAATTATCCCATTCAAACCCAAGTGCATTGTCTTCTAAATTGCTAAGTGGTTTATTAATAGAATTGCTCCATTAACTTGATACATACTTGGTAGGCAAGCAAAGGGATTGAAGAAAGGCAGAAAAACAAGCAACCACAGATATGTGAGTTCTAAATTCTTGTGGATTGAATGGCCAAGATTGTTCTCATCAAGTACCCATTACTGTGGGCCCTTTATCTGCAGGGGGATCAGGCCTCCTAAGCTGGTCCCAACTCCTATTCCTCCCTTTTTCTCTGTCATCCTCATTCATTCTCTCCTGTGCTCTTCCCATCACAAGTGAAATGACGCCCCTCCTATGCTAATCCAAACACTCCTGTCCTGGATAATATGTGTGACTGCCACTTATTTACCAATTATGAAATTAGCCTCACTTTATTCCTCCCGCCTTCTAGATAAGATTTATTAAGATACCCAATCAGTGCCAATGCTTTCAGATACCATCCAGTCCAGAAGAAAGCTCCACTTTCCTGAAACCTCCCCCAAATCACCTAATAAAACCCAAATGCTATAACTCTTTTCTAACACCCTCTTTCTGAGACTCCCCATGGTACCATATGGAGTGCATTCTTCCTTGTTGCAATGAGCCAATAAACCAAATGTTTAACTACAGGTGTGTTTCAGGTGATGCTTGGCTGTAGTGTAGGGCACTGATGACACATAAGTTTGTTTTCAAAATGGATACTGTTCTAGTTTGCTAGCTGCCGGAATGCAACACACCAGATACAGATTGGCTTTTAATAAAAGGTAGTTTATTTTGTTAGTTCTTCAGAGGAAAGGCAGCTAACTTTCCACTGAGGTTCTTTCTTACATGGGAAGGCACAGGATGGTCTCTGTTGGACTTCTCTCCAGTCCTCTGGGTTCCGACAACTTTCCCCGGGGTGATTTCTTTCTGCACCTCCAAAGGCCTGGGCTGAGCTGTGAGTGCTGAGATGAGGAATGCCGAGCTGCTTAGGCTGTGCTACATTGAGCTCTCTCATTTAAGCACCAGCCCATTAAGTCAAATGTCACTCATTGCAGCAGACAAGCCTCCTAACCAACTGCAGATGTAATTAGCAACAGATGAGGTTCACGTACCATTGGCTCATGTCCACAGCAACAGAACCAGGTATGCTCACCTGGCCAAGTTGACAACTGAATCTAACTAACACAGATACCATATCATATATGCTATTTTGTAGCCAGATTTTTATTCCTTATAACAATATACCATAAGATTCTTTTCATATCTACAAATATCTATATTACCATCACCTGTCTAAAGTTCTCTTCCCTAACTCCCCTCTTGTTCTACGGAACTAGTTGCCCTTCCACCTCTCTGACTGCTTCTCCTACACATTATTTTCTTGTTCTTGGTGCTTCTGTCTCTTCTTCCTCAGTTATTTTGGCCATTCTCACCTTAACCTCACCCTTCCACATGGAAAACTTCCAAATTGCGTCTCCAGCCCTGACCTCTCTCCTGTCCACTTCCAGCTGCCTCCTAAACATATTGAAACTCCCTAATTTCCTGCCAACATCTCACATTCAGCATATCTGAAATCAAACTAGTCATTTGCCCCCGCAGAGCTGACTCTTCCTCCTAATCCCTGCACACAGCAACATGTCCCTCCCGGATTCTCAAGGATCAGAGCCAGGGAGGTATCTTTGACTCCTTCCTCCCTCCAGTCCTCACAGCCGAGCAGTGATTATGACCTGCTTAGATATCTGCACACATATTTCATGCATCAGAATCAGAAAACCGCAGAGAACCAAGGGTGGTAGAGATCATTTGTGTCTCTCCATTTCTTTTATGGAGAAACAGAAACCCAAAGAAAAGTAATGTGTTGGCCAAGGTTGTGTCAATTAAGTGATCAACTCTGGAGGAGAAACCCTAGTGTTCTAGCTCTTCATCTAGAGGTCTTTTCTCTGCCCTAGAAGGGAACCCCTTTTGGCCCCTCCTGATAGCTCCTCCTTCACTCCCTTAGCAGCTCTCACATGGATACAGCAGTAGCCTCTCAACTGGCCTCCCTCCTTCTGCATCTCTCCCTCAATTCACCTGTCTCACCACAACCACAAAAGCACAGTCCCTGATGTTTTATTCTCCCTCCTGAACCCGCTTCATGTCTTCCAAGTCACTGTAAATAAAGTCCTCCATGTTTCACTTGACTTTAGAGCTTTTAGGGCTTTATGCTCATGCTACCCTTCTCAACATTTCTAACAAAACTTCCAAGTGAAACCATTAAGTTTTCCCTGCATTTTGCTCCCTCCAGCCTCATTCCTTCCAATTCAAATGGCCAGTCGGCATCTCCCATCCTCTAAGACCCAGCTCTGAGAGGCTCCCCTCACAAGGTCACCACCCCCATCCTCTACACAATGTCAGATCCCTCCAACTCTATCCAATGTCCTTCTGCTACCTGGAAAAACTCTTCCTTGATGTGCATTATCTCAGCTGAGCTGTGAGCTCTGTGGGATTGGGAGCCATATCTTAATTATTTTTGTATAACCTTTCCTTGGACCCATTGCTTAGCATACACCTGACAGTTAATAACCAAGCCCTTAATAAAGGTATAATGAATGAATGAAGTGATACCTTTTTAGAAGCAAAAGCTCTGTGCACTTTAACAAAACTTACTCCAAATTGTCACTAAGATCATTGCCTACACAGTGAAGGATTTTCAGTTCAAGAAGAGTTTCCAAAATAAGCCTACCCTCTGGAGATTTTGAGTGGTAAAATATTTTGCTTCAACTATAAGTAAGGACCAAAGCTGAAAACCTTCTGAAAAGAGCTACCAAGGAGTTCCCTGCAAATGGGGCTACAGATACTTACTCTAAATCAATAGAACTAATCCCTACTCTTATCAATCATTTTCCCAGCACCTCCCCTGCTTGCTGCTCTGTAGCATAATAAAAACTTGACTGGTTCTTTGTCCCCAGTTACTAGGGGGAGAATTTCTGAATTTTGGGAATTTCTCATGGTAGGAGTATCTTTCGTTGTGATGGCTTGGAGTTATGTATCCCAGAAAACATTTTCTTAATCTTAATCCATTCCTGTGGGTGTGAGCTCAATGTAAATAAGACTTTTTGATGAGGTTACTTCAGTTGAGGTGTGTCCCACTTCAATCAGGATGTGTCTGAATCTTATTATTGGAGTCCTTATAGAGAAGGCCTCAGAGAGACAGGCCATCTAGAGCAAGAAGCCAGAAGTCAACAGGACCAGAAAATGAAAGGAAAATATGCTGCCATGTGTGCATTGTCATCAGACAGAAAAGCCACGGACCAAGAATCACTGGCAACCAGCCCCAAAATGCCACTACCTTCAGGGAGAAAGCATCACCTTGCTAACCCCCTATTTTGGACTTCCCCTAACCTCAAAGCCATGAGCCAAAAAATTCCCACTGCTTAAGCCAACAACGGTATGTTATTTGTTTCAGCAGCTGGAGAATTAAAACAGTTTTTATTCCTAGTGGGCCCAGTACCTTACCTAATAGTTGTGATGACCTTCCATGATTGAGAAAATGCATCATCCATGTTCTGACTCCATGTATTGAGAACATGGAAACTTGCATTTAAGACCCTCCCAAACTTTGCCTTATGAGCCTCTTCTTTTGGCTCCTTATTTATATCCTTTTGCTATAATAAAATTATAATCATAAGATAGTGCTTTCAGTGAGTTCTGTGAGTCATTCTAGTGAATCATCTAACCCGAGGGTGTAGTGGAACCTCCAAATTTGTCACTAGCTGGTCAGAAGTGCAGAAGTTGGTCAGAAAAACTTGTAACTGATGCCTGAAGGGCAGTCTTTTAGAGGATCTCCCTTAACCTTCACAGTCTGCTCTAACACCAGGTAGAGTCAGAATTGAATTGATTTAGTTACTGAGGTATTTATAGCTAGTATCAGAAACTACTGGAAGTTGATAGAAATTTTGATCCATGTATAACCTCCTTTTGAGTCTATATGAAAATTGGACTGTGGGGGCACCAGGGTCAAAGCCAGTAGGAGAAGGAGTATGTATCCAACAAGAACTCTGCCACAGAGCAGAGGGCCAAAGGCCACAGGTGCTGGAAAAGGGGACCCTACAACATGCAATAGGATGTAGGGAATTCTGGCTTCAAGGGAGAAGTGGGCTCTCAGAGCTAGAGGCAAGTGCTTTCCATCCTTC
>PVIY010044262.1:0-19818 GCA_004026745.1 Myrmecophaga tridactyla
CATTGATCCCACCCTCAAACTCAGGTCTAACTCCCCTCTCTTTTCTGATTGCTGCTCCCACCACTAGAAAGGTATTTTCCTCAGAAACAGGAAACTGCTACTATAAATCATAGTTTCTACTTTTTCTCAGAGTGCAGAAAAATGTTTCTTAATGACCCCTCTAAATAGACGGGACTGAAAATAAAGGAAATTCAAGGGACTGAACTGAGAGTATGGTCGTGATGTTTATATTTATAAGCAGTCAGAACACATCAATTTGCCAAGGTGCACCAGTGGGGAATTTGTCACCAAGATATATGGGAAGCTTAAAAGTCACCTGAAGATTTAGTTAAAAATGCAGATTTGCATGCAAAGATCTGAGTTCCAATTAGGATTCTGCATTTCTAACAATCTCTGAGGCAATGCTGAGGGTGCAGCTTCATGGATCACATGTTGGGGAGTGACAGCCTAGATTTAAATGCAGCTCCCTATTCCCTAGACCTTAGATTTGTAGCTGAGACACGAGACATAGCAACTGAGAAAAACAGATCTAATCTTCAACTGCAAAGATTTGAGTGAAAGGTTTTGAATAGTGGTTTATTGGAAAGGGGGGAAATTGCCGTGTTAGTGACCATATTTCATCTGAGGATATTTTTCAAGGCCTACTTTACATCTTTGTTTCAAAGACTATAGATCAATGGATTAAGCACTGGGCTGACAAAGGTGTAGAAGACAGCTATAATTTTGGATTCCTCAATAGTCCTATCTGTTTGTGGCCTTACATACATGCAGAAGATTGTCACATAAAATAGAGTGACAGCCATCATGTGAGAACCACAGATGGAAAATGCCTTATGCCTTCCTTTCTCTGATTTGATCCTGAGTATGGCAGCAATAATAAGGGCATAGGACACCAGGATGATGGTGAGGGAACTGGAGAAGTTGAAGCCAGCTGAAATGAGCATGGCATGTTCCTTGACATAAGTATCAGAGCAAGAAAGCTTAATGAGGGGTGTGTCAGCACAGTGAAAGTGGTTGATAACGTCACATCTACAGAAGCTCAAGTGGAAGGTCAAGATGGCCTGGAACAGACCATCTGAGAAGCCATAAATATAAGGAAATGAGGCCAGGCAGGTGCAGACTCTCCTGGACATTTTCACACTGTAGCACAGTGGGTTGCATATGGCCACATAGTGGTCATAGGCCATGGCTGCCAACTTATGGATCTCGGTAAGGAGGAGTGCGATGAAAACATAACACTGGGTAAAGCAGCCAGCATAGGAAATGATCTTCTTCTCAGTCAACAAAGTTCTCAGCATCTGTGGAGTTATACTGGAGGTGTAGAACAAGTCCATGAAGGCTAAGTTGGTAAGGAAGAAGTACATGGGTGTGTGAAGGCGAGAGTCCATTCTGATTAATGCTATCATTCCCAGATTGCCTAAGACAGTGATGAGGTAAACAACCAGAAAAAACACAAAGAAGGGAGGCTGGAGTTCTGGGTGATCTGAAAGCCCCAGGAGAATGAATTCTGTTATTGCACTGCCATTTTTAATGAGCATTTCATGAGAGTCTGTGTTTGTTCTGGGAACAAATGCCAATAAAAAAGACATATAGGTACAATTCACATCAATGATAATCGAAAACATTTTCTCTAAACCTGCACATGACATCCCAAATGATCTTTTTCTGTATATTATATAAAGAGATTTCATATGTCTACTGATTTGTTATTTCATTTTCCTTTGTATTAAATTCCTTGTAAGCTTTCATCTGTATAACTATATCTGTAGGTTAACTGTACTTAGAGCCAGAGCTATACCTTTGCCTATACTCTATCTGCACCTACACAATCCATCTTTATAAGTGACCTACATATCTACTGTCTCCTGGAAATTTTCTTTGCCTCTCAAAATTCACTTGTTGGACAAGGCCCATTTAACAGCACAGGGCCCAGGGTAACTACATAACCCTCATTTTGAAACATTTCTCAATTTTCCTCTGGATGTGAGACTGAAAATTTTTTTTTTGCTCTTTCTTTGCTCTAGCACTCTCTATCTCTCACTCTCTTTCTCAATAAAAATAAGACAGAATAATCAGTGTTGTTCCAAAAGAATGAATCATTGTGGTATTTTATTCATTTTTTCCCTGTAAAATTTTTCATGATTTTGAGTACTTAAGAGTCTAAAGGGCTTTGTGAAAATTAATGTGCAAAGAAATTGCATGGAATGGTTTTTATCAAGCAAATTCACAAGGGGAGACTCCTCATACTGCTTACAGTAAAACAGGATGGGCAGGATGAACTAACTTCTCCTCTGTGGACTCACTTGTTTATTCAGGTGTAAAGGTACTTGCAGAGCACTGCTGTCCTTGCTCAATGAATGTTCTCTCTCATGGGTGTTGGAATGGGAAAGAAACAGTGAATAGACATTTACCTGATATCAAATCATTACTTACATGACCTCCACCATGCAATCTCACCCAAGAGGGCTTTCATTTCTTTGCTCCAAATTTGCAACCCCTCAACTCACTACCTTGAGCCATCAGTAGGTCATTTAACTGACAAAAGTTTATTGAAATAGGGCAGGCCACGGTGGCCCAGCAGGTAAGAATGCTTGCCTGCTGTGCCCAAGGACCCGGGTTCGATTCCTGGTGCCTGCCCATGTAAAAAAAAAAAGTTTATTGAAATCTATGTGTAACCTTGGGAGGAGGAAAGATAAAAAGTTAAAGTACAATAATTAATATCCTTACAATATTCCAATTGATTCATAAAGCCAGTAAGTTATTTCTCCAGTATTCCCATGGTCTCATAGTAATAGAATACCTGATAAGACTCTTTCACGTGTATTATTTGGTGCTCTAGACATCCATATAAGTGTGATAAGTGTTATCGGTATTAGACAATGCAGTATACTGCGCAGATTTTTCTTCAGGATTGAAGTATGGAAGTTGTTATTTCCCCAGCTGCCAGGTATATTAGCAATTGATGGTTCACAGGTGAATTCCTCTTTGGAAATTTGAGAGGAATTGCATTGCCCAAGATTATACCCCCTCTAAGAGGATATCCAACATACAAGACTGGGGAAGTACAAAAATACACTTTAATCACAATTTGAGAATCTCTGAAGGACTGTCTCAAGCTCCAGAGCTCCACATGAGATTATCTGAATCTTCTGTGCAACTTCATCACAATTTAACTTCTCCTGTCCAATCCTGCTTCCCTCACCCCTTTATAACTACTGTTTCTCTATGCACTCTTCAATAAATTTCCTACATATAAATATCTGCCTCAGGGTCTGTTTGCCTGGAGCCCAACCAAAGACACTAAATTACATATAATGATGCCAAGACCAATAGAGCTAAAGGTTGAAGTTGTAACTTAAATACAACTCTGCCAATTCCAAATGTTTTGATATTTTATTGGACCCAGCCCAACCTATATTCATTCATCAGATAGGCCTATATATATATATATATATATTTGTTGATTAGCCTCCAAGCATCTTAAATATACATATTTATAAATTTATATTTAATATAAATATATAAATTATATATAATTTATATATATAAATTATAAATTTTTATAATATGATATGCTAGGCAGTGATAAGTTGGGAAATGATAATGGCATTGGTCCCAAGTGGATGCATTTTTCTGTATAAACTAAAAGAAGAAATTGTCAGATTTGTCTAAATGGGTCATGTCAGACCAACAGACAAGAGAAAAAACCCTGCCCATTACACAGTTTATTTTCCAGTTAATTCGATGTTAAATTTCCTATTATCTGTTTTCATCTTAATCCATATTAAAATTCACAACAATGAATAAATGTGATTTTTACATTCAGAAATGTTAAATTGGAAAATACATACCTCTGTACTAGTCTTAAATTTGCTATAATGTCCATGACATGCATTTTTTAATGATTATAAATATAAAATGGGAACAATCACATTTCAGACACAAGATTATATTATATATAAATAGGATTTAATGCAAAAATATTTAATGTAAAATTTTTCCAATTGACTTAAATATGGTTATATCAGACTTACAGTTCTAACATGTCTCATAGGGCTTTCTTTTCACACCAATTTATTTCATGCTCTTTTCTGGCAATGATCCCATTCCAGCATTCCTTTGGGAACAGTGATCAACAGTGCAGTAGAAGGTACTCTGGAAGCAGATGCAAGTGTGCCCCACCAAAAGCAGTCCTGTTCTGCAAGGGCTTGGAAAGGGCGGGGCTGCCACTCCATCAGATCCTGAGAATGTCGATTCCTAAGTGACTCTTTTAGAACTGAAATCTAATGAAGTCTGTCTTGCCTGGCTTCAGAATTGACTTCTCTTTTCCATCTCTGTTCTCACTATCTAAATGGTAATCATCCTATGGGAATTTAATGGCTCAGAGTTTTGAGGTTGCCACAAGCCAGTAAGGTGATTCTCTGAACCTGTGGCATTCTGGGGCTGGGTGCTGGGGTTCTTGGATCCTTGGCTTTCTGTTACATGAACAAGGCACATGGTTATGTCACCTTTGCCCACTGGGGTCCACTGAATTACAGCTTTATCTGTCACTTTCTATATCTGAGCTTCACTCTATTCATAAAGAACTCCAGAAATCAGATTAAAATGTAAATGTGATTCAAACAACCATACTTTACATAAAAATAACTTCTACAAAATATCCTACTGAAAATGGGTTCAAATAAAAAAATGACAAAAAAAATAATAAAATGGATCCACAGTCATAGAAATGCATTTACATTAAGGATGTGTGTTTTGTTTAGTTTTTTTAATTTTTTAATACATAAGGCAATTCCAGCAGAGCTATATAGTTCTGTTTGTTGTTGTTTTTGTATTTAATACTTTTTCAGTTAATTGTTGTGTATGGTGAGAGGTTGGGGTCCACTGTTAGGCCTGGAGGACAAAAAATCTTCCCCCCACTTCCCAAGACCACTCACCAAGCAGGATAGAAACCCATAGTCCTACATCCACCTGTGCAACTGCAACCAGTCAGCCTGCCCTGAAAACAATATAGAATCAAAACCATAGTTCTATGACCAGCCTCCATGACCACACATGGTCAGCCTGTCCTGAAATCAACATCACATAGCAGAATAGAAACTTGTCACTAGCCAGGCCCTGGCAGTGTTTCCTCACACCAGCTCCCTGCGCCCAAGCTATAAAAACCCATCCCCACTGCTCAGCACTGCTGCTCCCTCTGAGCACTTCCTGGGTGGTTCTGTTTCTTCTTGAAATAACACCTTTGCCTGAATTCCTTCATTCTTGGCTCATTCTTGGTGAGTTTGCCTTTCAACTGGGGCTGAAACCTGGGACCCAAAGTAAGGCAAACCACAGTCCCTGACCTTGCCACTGGAAAGAGGTGGGCAGTGGCTGCTCGCCTGGGCCTACTCCAGGATCCTGACTGGTGGGCCCTGGCGCACTGCCCTCTGGGTATCCCATGAGCCCATGAGGTGAGGGACCCTGGGACTAACTCTGCCTTGCACCTGGGGAAGCAGGAGGCAGTGGCAACTTATCTTGGGCCTACTTCCTAGTGCTGGCAGTCCAGCTGGGGTATGGCTTAGTCCCTAAGTCCCCTTCTGGACTTATCCTCCAAACTCCACCTCCACCAACAGCCATGCTGAACATGAGGGAACTGGAAACTTCACCCCAGCACAATGGAATCCAAGTGTGGGTCCACCTTGCCTACCCCTGTCACCATAAAACCTCCATCTGCTCATCAGAGTCTTGACTGTCTCCAAAACCATGGTCGCAGTTCTGACGCAGCTCCCGCAGCCCCTCCAGACAGATGGTGCCCAGTGCCCACAGGGACCCAGAATGCTGGCTTCCCTCAGGAGACCACTGTAATTTGTCAGTTTCCCCTTGAGTTTGGGATGCTCAGCTCTGAGGGCACCTCCTCCTCTTATTCTGGCAGCATGGGTGTGAGGCAATCCCTCCCCTATACACCACACCCCTGGGGGGTCGCCTAAGGCCTTACAGGACAGGAGGCTGCCAGGATCCCATTGGACCTAAGAATCTCATACTCCACTGCAATACTGCCCTGCCTCTAAATAAATTACACAATGACTCATAATGGCCAGAAAAGAGAGCCTTTGATTACAAAATACTCTGAAACTTTGACAATTTCATACAACATACTAGAAAATGGGGTGTAGTTCCATATATTCAGGCTTTGTTTCTCTTCAGTTTCAACCATTTCTGCATTTCCTGATCAACCTACTTCATCCTTATAGCCTGCGCCCCACCCAAACAGACACACATCCCACACAAACCCCCTTGCTCTATCTGTCCAATGATCTTGACCTCACAGATCAGGTCCCTTCCTCAAACAGGCAACCAGCTCAGAAGGCAACCAACCTCCTCTAATCCCAGATCCTGAACCCCCACCCTCCCTGATCTGGTCCAAAACCTGCTCCTGCACATGCTGCAGCACATCTGCCACCTGATCCCACCTCCACACATCCCACAGCCCCTCCTACCTGCACATGAGGTAGCCGGTACCAGAGCCATAGTTCATGTGCATGTTCCATTCTCCCTGGGCACCATGTCTCAGGAAAAAAGGCAAGGGCCTTTCTTCACCAATCCCACTCAATATATCTAAGAATTTACATGCATTTTGCAATCTTATAACCTTACATGCAAGACCTCTATATGGTGCTCAACTCTACCTTACCTCCAGAGGGGAAGGAGAGTCCTGCAGGTGGCACCACAACATGCACACACTCTACACACCACAAACAACACTAACCCCCTGGGGAATAAGCAGGACCCCAAATGGACCCCAATTGGCCGTACCAAATAAACCACCTTGACATATAAAAATGCAACCACTCCTGAACCTGCATCATTAAAGGACTTGAACAAGCCTCCTTAAAAACAGTGAACTTTGATAAACTCAGAGAAACCTTCCAGGGACCCAACAAGCACCCAGCCCAATGGATGGCCAGGGTCACTGAAGCTCTAATGGATGGCCAGGGTCACTGAAGCTCTGCTTGCACACACGCTTCACTCCTGAAAGCCCTGAAGGGGCTAAAGTCCTGCTTCATTTCCCTTGCAACCTCAGATATAAGACACAAACTAGAAACACTCGAGGAGGGTCCTCTTACTCCACAACAAGACCTATTAGCTGCCACCTTTAAAGTTTATAAAACCAGGCAGACACTATAGAAGAAGAGCAGAAAGCTAATCTTCAAATGATAGCTATGGCCCTTTCAGGCCACCAACACACAAAAAAACTTTGCAAATCAGGCCCTCTGTCTGTCCCATGGCCCTGCTTCTGATATAACACTACAGGACACTGGGAAAGCACTTCCCAATCTCAAACCCCCTACCAGGTGCTACCCACCATGCCATCAAACAGGCTGCTGGGAAATGGGCTGTCCCCAAGCCCGTCTAGGTTCACAGACATCTTCCCAAGCTGCAGCTGCTCTGGTCAGGCATCCTCAAGGAGGGCTGACAGGCCCAAGGCCTCTACCTGCCTCCATCACCACTGATAACAGGGAGTCTCCAGTAACTCTTCTCACACAAGCTGAGCCTCCACCTTCCTCCTGGACACAGGGCCACACATTCAACTCTTAATGCCATTCCAGCCAAACTAACACATCAGCCATCCAGATCATGGGGGTAGAGGGACCCCTTCACCACTAGGTGCACCCCACCCCTAGCTTGCCAACTTGAAAGCCACTTGTGCATGCACTCTTCTTAGTCATACCACAGTGTCCTGCACCCTTCCATGGCAGAGACACTCTCACCACCCTACCGGACACCATCACCTTACCCAAGCACACACCCAGCCACCAGCAGTTCTCCTCCTCCCCTTAGCTCTCCTAGCCTGGGCCTTCCCCAAACAGTGTATCCTCACTCCATCCAGCAGCTCACCCCATCATACAGGGTACCAACAGCCCTGCTGTCACCCATCACCATACCCCATTCTGATTGCGCTAAAGACAAAATCCTCTTTCCCTTCAATTCCTCAATGTCCCATTCCCCCCACACACACTTGTGAGGTTTAAAACCAAGCATTGTCAGGCTTCTCTCAAGAGGCCTATCCAGCCAATCCTCTCCCCCCTTCTCCCCCATTCCCCAGTGAAAGAACTGGATGGCTCCTACCTAGTCCAAGACCTCCAGGCCATCAACAAATGCATAATTCCCTGACACCTACACTCTCTTATCCAAAATCCCAGCCTGCACAGCCTACTTCTCAGTCCTGGATCTCAAAAACACATTGTCTAAGATTCCCTTACATCCCAAATCCTAGAAACTTTTCGCCTGGGCTTCTGGGAATATGGCAGACCAGAGCGAGTTCACTCCTGCTCCTTGAAACAAGATAGAAGATGGGGAGAAAATGCCCAGGACTGCTGGTCCCTGGCTGTGAGTAGTCTAGGTGGGTTTCCAGGCAGTATTTTGGGGGAGAACAATTGGGGGGAGAGCAGTGGGTCCAGTGACCAGGAACCTGAGGCCAGTGATTGTCCACCACAGGGCAGGGCTCAGAATGGGGGAATTGATCACCCTGTCGGGTGTTGGAAAAACCAGGCCCACCGTTGTGTTATCTGGCAGGCCCACCTGTGCTGCAGATCACCTGGTCAGGAGCAGCCCCCAGGCAGAGCAGCCCCTCAGGCAGAACAGCACCCCTGAAGGAGCAGCCCCACTGGTGGAACAGCCCCCCTGGCAGAGCAGCACCCTGCTGAGCAGCCCCCCTGGAAGAACAGCCCTCCTGGTGGAGCATCCCCCTTGTGGAGCAGCCCCCCTGGAGGAGCAGCCCCCCTAGCAGAGCAGCCCCCCCTGCTGAGTAGCTCCCCTGCTAAATGCCTTCAGTTGCTCCAGCCAGATGGGGCGGAGCTGAGGGCAAAGGATACTTGCATGCGCCATCTGCTGAACAGATGTGGTAAGTGCAGGTCAGCTGCACCAGAAATGGAGGAAAAAGCTTGAGGGAGGATTTAGCCTCGCCATTGCCACCTGCTGGGGAGAAGGGGTAAGTGCAGGCAAGCTAACTGCCTAGGTCTTTATTTCTATTTTTATATTTTATTTATTTTCTTCTTAACATCTCTTTTATTTCCCCCTTTAAAACATAGTCTTTCTACACATGTTTATTAATAATATAATTTTCCTTTTCATT
Organism: Myrmecophaga tridactyla; assembly: GCA_004026745.1. Taxonomy (NCBI): domain Eukaryota; kingdom Metazoa; phylum Chordata; class Mammalia; order Pilosa; family Myrmecophagidae; genus Myrmecophaga; species Myrmecophaga tridactyla. The sequence continues at coordinate 9,113 of PVIY010044262.1, forward strand.
ATTTTTAAATTTTTATAGATATTTTATATTATTATGTTTACTCATTTTCCATATTTTACTTCACATATATTTTTATTATTCCACTTCATTTATTTTTATTATTACTATTATATTTTTTCTCTTAAATTTTATTTTCCTCTGGCGGACGCCAGCCTGACTTCACTCCCAGTATGCCCTGAGTTGTCGCCTTTTGATTCTGGGCCTATTATTGTCAAGGTGTATTTTTTTGTGGTTCTTGTTTCTGTTTTTGTACATTAACCTTGCATCCTGCTACTTTGCTAAATTTGTTTATTAGCTCAAGTAGTCCTACTGTAGATTTCTCTGGCTTTTCTAAGTATAGAATCATGTCATCTGCAAATAATGAAAGTTTTACTTCTTCCCTTCTTATTTGGATGTCTTTTATTTCTTTCTCCTGACCAATTGCTCCAGTGAGTACTTCTAATACAATGTGGAGTAACAGTGGTGACAGTGGGCATCTTTGATCATCCTCAATCTCAAGGGGAATGGTTTGAATTTCTCACCACTAAGTATGAGGGGTTTTTCATATATGCCCTTTATGATATGGAGAAACTTTCCTTCAATGTCTAACTATTGAAGTGGTTTTATCAGGAAAGGAAACTGGATTTTGTCAAATGATTTTTCAGCATTAATTGATATGATCATGTGATTTTTCCCTTTCAATTTGTTAATGTGCTGTATTGTGTTGATTGATTTTCTTATGTTGAACCACCCTTGCATTTCTGGTATGAATTCCACGTGATCATGATGTATAATTCTTTTAATGTGACATTGGATATGATTTGCTAGAATTTTGTTAAGAAGTTTTGCACTATATTCTTAGGGAGATTGGTCTGTAGTTTTCTTTTCTTGTATCATCTTTATCTGATTTGGGTTTTAGAGTGATGTTGATTTCATAAAATGAATAAGGTAGCATTCATTTTTCTTCAATTTTTTGGAGCATTTTGAGCAGGATTGGTGTCAGTTCTTCTTGAAAAGTTTGATAGAATTCTCCTGTGAAGGCATCAGGTCCTGTGGGGCTTTTTGTGCCAAAAGAAACATTCAGCAACAACTAAGTAAATACAAAACCTTAGAAGAGTGAAGTAAACCAACTTGCATAATAACCATATCAAGATGATCAAATGCCCCAACACAACCAAAAATCGCAAAACACAAAGACCCAAGCAGAAACATCCCAGCCAAATGACTAGATCAAAATTCCAGAGGAGAGACAGAATATGGACCAACTATTCTGTTTATAAGTCATCTGACCACCATGCAGGAAACCCAGGTGAACTCCTAGCCTATGTACACATACAAAAAAAGAATGAGAAAAGAAAAGAAAAAGAGATAACAATAGCAAATAAAATTATGATATAATAAAAATATGAAACACAGAAACAAGAACCACAAAAAAATACACCTTGACAATAATTTCTGAAGTCCTATAAAAGAATAGTTTCTGAAGTCCTATAAAAGAAGAAACATTTTGGACAATGAAGGATATTCAGAGAGAGCAGAGCAGAATGACATAGCCATGAGAAGCAGAGTCCATCAGCCAGCAACTTTTGGAGATAAAGAAGGAAAATGCCTCCCACGAGCCTCATGAAACAGGAAGCCAGGAGAAAAAGCTAGCAAATGATGCCATGTTTGCCCTGTGCCTTTCCATATGAGAGAGAAACTCTGTGTTTTCCATGTGCCTTCCACTTGAGAGAAAAACCCTGAAGTTCATTGGCCTTCATGAAACAAGGTATCTTTCCCTGGATGCCTTTGATTGGACATTTCTATAGACTAGCTTTGATTGGGACATTCTCTTGGCCTTAGAACTATAAATTAGGAACTTATTAAATTCCCCTTTTTAAAAGCCATTCTGTTTCTGGTATATTGCATTCTGGCAGCTAGCAAACTAGAACACTATAAGTGTCAAAGACTTATACCCAGAAAATTACAAAAAAATTGCTGAAAGAAATAAAAAATGACCTAAACAGATGGAAAGGCATACCATGTTCCTGGATAGGAAAGTTGAATATTATCAAGATTTCAGTTCTACCCAAACTGATCTACAGATCCAAAGCAATACCAGTAAAAATTCCAACAACCTACTTTGAAGACTTAGAGAATCTGGTTATCAAATTTATATGTAAGGGAAAGAGCTCTCAAATAGCTAAAGATATCCCAAAAAAGAAGAGCAAACTGAGAGGTTTATAACTTCTTAACTTTAAGGTTTACTATAAAGTCACAGTGTTCAAAACAGCATGGTACTGGCACAAAAACAGAGAGACTGACCAGGGGAATAGAATTGAGAGTGCAGAGATTGACCACCAAATTTATGGACATTTGATCTTTCATAAGGTCCCCAAAACCACTGAATTGGGACAGAATAGTCTTTTCAATAAATGGGTATAGGAGAATTGGATTTCAATAGCCAAAAGAATGAAAGAGGACTCCTACCTTAAACTCTATACAAATTTTTTTTCAAATTTGATCAAAGACCTAAATATAAGAGCCAGTATGATAAGACTTCTTGAAACAAATGTAGGGAAACATCTTCAATATCTAGTAATAAGAGGTAGCTTCTTAAACTTTTTACCTAAAGCACAAGCTGTGAAAGAAAAAATAGACAAACGGGAATTCCTTTAGATCAATAACTTCTGTGCCTCAAAGGACTTTCTTAAAAAAAGGTCAAGAGTCAGACAGCACGATAGGAGAAAATATTTGGAAACCACATATCGGATAAAGGCTTGATATCCTGTGTACATAAAGAAATTATACAGCTCAACAACAATAGAATGAACAACCCAATTATAAAATGGGCAGAGGAAATGAATAGACACTTTTATGATGATGGCCAAAAAGCACATGAATGCCTGCTCATCTTCTTTGGCCATAAGGGAAATGCAAATTAAGATGACAATGAGAAATCACCTCACACCTGTAAGAACGGCTACTATTAGCAAACAGGAAACTATAAATGCTGGGGAGGATGCAGAGATATTGGAACACTTATTCACTGTTGGTGGGAATGTAAAATGGTGCAGCTGCTTAGAAAATCAGTTAGGCAATTCCTCAGAAAGTGAAATATTGTTTTTCCCTATGACCCAAAAATACCAATACTCAGTATCTACCCAGAAAAGTTGAGGGCAGTGACACGAACAGACATTTGCACACTGATGTTCATAGTGGCACTATTCACAATTGTCAAGAGGTGGAAACAATCTAGACTCCCATCAAGAGATGAGGGGATAAACAAAATGTGGTATATACATATGATGGAATATTATGCAGCATTTAGACAAAATGATGTCCCAAAACATATGACAATGTGGGTAAACCTTGAGGACATAATACTGAGTGAAATAAGCCAGACACAAAAGGACAGATACTGTATGATTCCATCATTGTGATTCTGATAAAACCATAAGGGTTTTGGAGCAGCTAGAAGGAAAAATCTGAGTTGAGGGCATGAGAGCCCATGGCAAACTCTGGGAACTCTTCTGTAGCTGCTTGTTGAAGTGTGCTTTGAGAATTATTGCTTTTTCTCTTTCCTTTTTTGCATATATAGGTTATATTTCACAGCTAAAAATAGTTTAAAAATCTATATGCAGGGCGGGCCACGGTGGCTCAGCAGGCAAGAACGCTTGCCTGCCATGCCAGAGGACCCGGATTCAATTCCCGGTGCCTCCCGTGTAAAAAAAAAAATCTATAGGCAACGTAAAATTAGGCCTAAGAGTCACCCCCAAGAGAACCTCTCTTTTGCTGAGATGTATCCTCTCACAACAAGCAAACTCAGCACCCTGCCCCTGTCTATGTGGGACATGACTCCCAGGGGTGTGGGCCTTCCTGGAAATGTGGGACAGAAATCTTAGAATGAGCTGAGACTCGGCATCAAAGGATTGAGAAAACCTTCTTGACCCAAAGGGGGAAGAGTGAAATGAGACAAAATAAAGTATCAATGGTGAGAGATTCCAAACACATTTGAGAGGTTATCCTGATGCATTAAATAGATATCACTTTGTTAGTCAAAATTTAATGGAGAGGCTGGAGGAAACTGCCTGAAAATGTGGAGCTGTGTTCCAGTATCCATGTTTCTTGAAGATGATTGTATAATGATACAACTTTCATAATGTGACTGTGTGATTGTGAAAACCTTGTGTCTGATGCTCTTTTTATCTACCTTATCAACTGATGAGTAAAACATATAGAATAAAAATAAATAATAGGGGGAACAAATGTTAAAATAGATTTAGATTGAAATGCTAGTGTTTAATGAAAGGGAGGAGTAAGGGGTATGGTATATATGAATTTTTTTCTGTTTTCTTTTTATTTCTTTTTCTGGATCGATGCAAATATTCCAAGAAATGATCATGATGATGAATATACAACTATGATATTGTGAATTACTGATTATATATGTAGAACAGAATGATCAAAAGTTAAGAATGCATTTGGTGTTTTTTGGCATTTAAAACATTTTTTAATTAATTAAAAAATCTACACGCAGTTATAGTAATATTAGATAAATTAAATTCATGATTTTAGTAATGTAGCCCACTACTGTAGCAAAGCTGATATTTGTAATAACTTTTCACTTGATATTTTGAGGCCAAATGCAGTTCTAACAGTCACATGGTATTTCACATACTGTTCAATATTTAGATTTCAAGTAACTCTGATATCTATATTTATAGATTTTTTCCCCTCTTTGCTTTAATTTTAAATTGGTTTATGAAGCATTGTACAAGCAGACTTTAAGATGATTACTTAGATTTTTTAAATATATCCATGGATAAGCTATCTTAGATATCCATTTTAGATTGTAAAGATTTCCATATGATAATTGTAAAAATATTTGTATCTTCATATTTTCCTGAAATCAAAAAAATATTTAATAACATAGGTCATTACTGTAGCAATGCAGATATTTGTAAGGAATTTCTACTTCATATTTTGAGAACATTCAAAGTTTTGACAGCTGATCAAATATCTAAGTTGGTGTTTAATGCTTAGAACTTAAGAACTTTGCTTCTGAATATGTAGCTTTCTTCCCTGTTGCCTTAATTTTAAAATGGTCTATGAAACTTACTGCACAAACGCAGGCTTTACAATGATTATATGGATACTTTATTTAAATATGCCTATGGTCAAGTGAACTAAGATATCCATTGTCGGTGGTTCTAAGTGTACTGTTTGTTTTGTTAAATAAAAAGACAATAACAACAACCAAAAACAAGAAAATAAGAAAAACATTTTGCCTTCACCTGGACAGGCCCTGACACAATTCCTCTCAATATACTTGGACAGTCCTCCCTGGAGGATTCTGGGACACCCCCATCTTTTTGGACAAGCCATAGCCCAAGCAAGATCTTACCCAATTCTAAACTGGTAACTGTACGATCCTGCAGTATTTTGACAACATCCTAGTCCATAGTCCCTCAAAGCTAGAATGCAACACTACAACCTCCTTAGCACATTTCCCAGCCAAAAGCCCAGCTAATTGTCTCCCAAGTTACTTATCTAGGACTCACACTAACCCTCACTACCTGTGCAGTCACACTCAAGTGCAAAGACTTCATTGCCACCCTGCCCTGCCGAACTGCCAACCAGGAAATCCTGTCCTTTCTAGGCCTTGCTGGCTTTTCTCCTATCTGGATAACCATCTTTGCACTCCTCAACCACCTCCTATACCAGGTCACAAAAGGAGGTCTCATAGAACCTTTAACCTGTAGGCCCCTATCCACAAACCCTTCCACAGCCTAAGAAGAAGCCTTTATATCAGCCCCTGCTCTCTCCCTCCCAAACTTCAATCTCCCCTTTGTCCTCTATGTCATGGAGCCCCATAGCATTGCCCTAAGGTTGCTCACCCAAACAAGGAGCATTTCCACTCAACCTGTCACATATCTTTCCAAGCAACTATCCCTCACTACCAAAGGCTGGTCTGCATACCTATGAACCCTTGCAGCAGCAGCCACCTTCATGCAAGAATCAAACAGACTCATCCTCCAAGCCCTGCTCACCATCCATGCCCCACACAATCTACATGACTTAACCTCCCCTAAATCCTCAATCCTCTCCTTCCCTCCCATGAACAAGAATACCATCTCACCTTCATTATCTATCCCAATACTGTCATAGGAAAGACCAACAAGCTTAATCCTACTACTCTGCTGCCTTCCTATCCTTATCACACACAACTGCCCTGAAACAACCCACATTGCCCAGTACCCTTTTTCAAATATCTCTCTCAAGGCCTTACCCCACTGGACCCAGAACTGGTTCATCAATGGAAGTGCATACACACATGAAGGGAAACATGTAGCCATCACCTAAACACTGAGTGCAATTATTTAAGAAGCCAGTCTCCCCCTCAATACAACTTCCCAAAAGGCCAAACATAAAGCCCTCACTCATGCACTCACACTAGCAGGAAACACCTCCACAAACATCGACACTGACTCTATATAGGCATATCACATAATACACGACCATGCTGCCACGTAGGCTGAAAGGGGGTTTCTCAGTGTTAATGACACACCCATCACAAATGGACCCCTAATTAGAAAATTTCTTCAAGCTGCCCTCCTCCCCTCCAAAGCTTCTTTAATCCACTGCAAAAGCCAGCAATCTCTCCCATTCCCCATCTCAAAAGGAAGAACCTAGCTGACCAACATGCTAAATCTGCAGCCCTGCTTCCACCCCAACTTGTTTCAGTTACCCCCGTTATTCCCATACATCACTCCTAGCTATTCAGCTGATGAAATCTATGAATATAGAAAAAACAATACTCTCTTCCTCATGGATGGTTTACACTTGATGACAGCTTAATCCTCCCCTACTCTCAAGCCAAAGCCATTCTCACCCAACTCTATAATCTCTTCCACATAAGTAACCACAGTTACTCACAGATTCCTAGAACTCATCCTGCACTGCCTAGCACTTCCAACCCTTCCTCATCACATCACATCCACGTCCCACACTTGCACAACCACCTCACCACAAGCAGCCCTAGCTCCAATTGGGGAAAACTTCACCAAGCCCAGGCCAGTCCCTGGGCAGAACTGGTAAATAGACTATACCCATAGGCCCCAGTCAAGAAATATAAAACCTCCTCACCTTAATTGACGTGTTTTCTGGATGAATTGAGGCATTTCCCACCACCTCCAAAAAAACATCTGTTACTGTCTCCATCCTGCTTTCTGATACCATCCCCACTTCAGAGTCCCACATTCATTACACTCTGGCAGTGGCCCCACATTTATTCCACAGGTCACCCAGGGATTGTCCCTCACCTTGGGAATCAATGGAACTTACACATCCCCCTTTGTCCCTACTCATTGAGAAAAATAGCAAAAGCTAATCACCTACTAAAAACACACCTTAATAAATTAACAGCAGAACTCCACATTCCCTGGATACAACTCTTGTGCCTTGCTCTCACCCATCTCAGAGCACTCCTCTGACAACCCTCATTTTTCAGTCCATTCAAACTCATGTATGGATACCTCTTCCTCTTAGGTAATATCCCCCTGAGTCCCCTATGGGAGGCACTTTCCCATACTCTCCCAAGTAAGAACCCTCCTCCACCCAAGCCCCTCCCAAGCCCCAATACCATTGCTATACCTACCCAAGGCCTTTGAGACCTCATCCTACTTAAAATTATGCAGCTCAAAATGCCCCTCCAACCTATCTGGAAAGGACTCTATACAATTGTTTTAGCAACACCTTCAGCTGTCAAACTATCTCAGAAGCCCACTGCCTGACACCATCTTAGAAGAATAAAAATTTGTCAACCTCCTAACCCAACCAACCAATCCATACCCACAGGACCAACCTCCCTCAATATAACCAAACTACCCAGCAATGGACCTTCATCTCCAGCTCCCCCTCTGGTTCCTCACCGAAATCATCTCTCAAATTCCAAAGCCCTTAAAACAACATCTCCTAACATTCCCATTGGGCCAATTCCTTCAAGGCACCTTCCAGGACTTCCAGTGGCAAGAGATTTGGTCCTTGTTATACTCCTCTTCCTCTACCTAACCAATCATTTTCTTCTGTTTTGCCACCCTCTCTCTTTTCTATTCACATCTTCTAACAATGAACAACTTATATCTGACCCTCTCACTCTTCCTCACACCAAATGCCCAGAAAACTCCTTACCATCCTCTCACAGGAACCATCCAGACCATAGCAGCTGCACTTAATCATTCTGATTTCTGGATATGCCTCAAATCCACCCACACTGACATCCTATCCCTACTTACCTTTCCTTTAAGCCCAGAAACTCTCTTACGTGTCCATCCACAGTACACAGGCTTCAGTTGTCTTCCCCAACTATGAAATCATATACAGTACTTCTAGTTCCAGGGGAATTTAATTGATTTCTGTCCTGAACAAATTGTCTTCTTTATTCTAGTTCTCCTCCTCTTCCTATATCCCATGTTACCCAAGTAAGATTTCCTTTACTTACCCTGCTTGCTTTCCTGGGTATATATATAGTGCAGGCCTCTTTGTAGGGTCTTTGGCCTTATCACCTAAACTGCTCATAATGTCTGGACAGTGCTTATATCAGTTAGTTATACAGGTGTTAAAGTTTCAATGGCAGCCTGATTTATTAGCAGGGGTTGTCCTACGAAACCAGAGAGCCCTTGATCTTTTAACTGCTGCTCAAGTAGGAAATTGCTTATTCCTGAAAGGAGACTACACTTATTATGTATGCTGGTTTGAAAGGATGTATGAACCCTAGAAAAGCCATGTTTTAATCAAAATCCTATTTTGTAAAGGCAGAATAATCCCTATTCAATACTGTATTAATTAGATGTAATTAGATCATCTCCCTGGAGATGTGATTAATCAAGAGTGGTTGTTAAGCTGGATTAGGTGATGACATGCCTCCACCCATTTGGGTGGGTCTTGATAAGTTTCTGGAGTCCTAAAAAAGAGGAAACATTTTAGAGAATGAAGGAGATTCAGGGAGAGCAGAGCAGAATGACATAGAAGCAGAAGTCCACTAGCCAGCAACCTTTGGAGATGAAGAAGGAAAATGCCTCTCAGGGAGCTTCATGAAATAGGAAGCCAGGAGAAGAAGCTAGCAGGTGATGCCAAGTCTGCCATGTGCCCTTCCAGATGATAGAGGACTGACTGTGTTCACCATGTGCCTTTCCAGATAAGCGAGAACTGTGACTGAGTTCACCATGTACCTTCCACTTGAGAAAGAAACCCTGAACTTCATCGACCTCCTTGAACTGAGGTATCTTTTCCTGGATGCCTTAGATTGGACATTTCTATAGACTTTCTTTAATTGGGACATTTTCTCAGTCTTATAACTGTAAACTAGCAACTTATTAAATTCCCCTTCTTGAAAGCCATTTTGTTTTTGGTATTTTGCATTCTGGCAGCTAGTAAACTAGAATACTATGTAAATGAATATGGGATAGTCCAAGAATCCTTAAGGAATCTATAAGAAATGGCTAATGAACTGGTAGCCTCAGGATCTTGGGTAAACACAATTAACTCATGAATTCCTGATGGGAAGCCCTGGCTCACCTCAACTGTCACCTCTCTGATAACCTTTATTCTAATACTGCTATTTGCTCCTCACCTCCTTAGACTAATAGGAAAATTCATAACTGACCAGCTGCATGCATTGTTCCTGAACATGTTTCTGTGCCATGAATACTCCACAATTCCCACCACCAGCCCTCTGGTCGGTCATCAATAGCCATTCCCAAATCTATAAAGACGGGACAGACAGGAGTGATATAGTTCCTCTGAAATGCTCAGTGCCCCTGGTTAGCAGGAAGTAGTAAGAACAGTCATCATTCTACCTCCCAAAGAATTCAGAGGGCCATCACTCAGAGCAGCAAATGTTGGGTAGTTAGGAAGTCATGAGCATGCCTTATGGGAAAAGGGGACCACCCAGGAAGCTAGAACCACCTTTAACAGATGATTAAATTGAGCAAACTGCAGTCAGAACATCCCACCTTTAATGGATAATTAAATGATTAAATTGAGCAAAGTGTGGTCAGAGCACCCTGTTAAAACAAGAAACAAAGTCACAAAGGAAAAATTTCAAGAAATCCCACTAGTAACGTGTGTGCAATACTGTTATCACCTGGCCCTATAAAACCTCAAATTAAACTGTAATTGGGGCTTGTTTGGTTCTTCTCCTACTGACTCTGTCCTTCTTTAGAATGTATTTTTCCCCCTCTTTACATACTGCTTTAATAAATCACCTTGCTCTTCCAACCTTGACTCAAGTTTCAATTCTTTGTCTCAGTGTGATAAGGAGCAGGACTCCCGGCAAGGTAAGGCTGAGGCCAACATCACCATGAGATGTTAAGCAAGCCAGAACCTGGAGAGAGTGAAGGGAAGTGAAGAGATGAAACTCAGTCTCAGAGAAGCAAATTGAGGAGCCCCTACAGGAATAGAGGCTGAATGCATGAAATTCAGGAACAAGATACCAACAGATGCCAGCCACATGACTTCACAGGTGGCGGAGCTGTTCTGATACATCAGCTTTCCTTGAATTAAGGTATCTTTTCCTGGATGCCTAAGTTTGGTCATTTTTATACTCTTGAATATGCATGCTCACATCTTTTCCCAAGTTTGGGAAGTTCTCTGTAATTGTTTATTTGACTATTGCTTTGCCCCTTTCTCTCATTCTTTTCTTTATATGAGTCCCAAAGTGTGTATATTGACATGCTTGATGGTGT
>PVIY010044263.1:0-19815 GCA_004026745.1 Myrmecophaga tridactyla
CCTCCCTCCCCTCCCCAGCCCCCACCCTGGGATTCCTGCCTATCTTGTTCCCTGCATTATCTTCAGTACCAAGTCTGGGGCTGGCACACAGCAGGTGCACAATAAGTGCTCATGCAGTGAACAACTGAATTACAGTGAGCCTGTGACCTGGTGGGGTGGAGCCCAGCACCACGAGGGAAAATGGTGGGAGAGGCCCTGGGGCAGGTTGGTGGCAGGAGCAGCCCCCAGGGAGGCCCAGACCGAGGAGGTGACTGTCCCTCCCAAGGGCCTGTGAGATGCTCTGGACTCAGAGGGTTCCCAGGACAATCTGTCCACCGCTGCTGCCCAGAGAGCCCTTTCTGCAGGTGCACTGTGGTGAGCCTGGCAAAGGAAACATACCCATTTGACCTGGTTTAGGCCCAAGTTTCCCAGACAGACCTGCCATAACAGCCACCATTTTTCAAGTCACCCCAGTGGCCATTCCCAGAACGAGGGACATCTCAGAGGCTGAGGCTGGTCTGGCCAGGTAGCCCTGAATTGGCCAGAGATCCTCTGGCTGCCATTAGGGGTCACTTGAGATCCCAAAAGGGGGGCTGCCACCAGGTCTCAGGCCAGAGTGAGGTGCCCAGACCCCAGTGGTGGCCGAGGAGCGCAGCGCAGGTCTCGGGCTCTCTCGAGGCAGACAGGAGGGGGTGGCAGTGGGACCTAGGGGTCTGCCCAGGGCAGGGGAGGAAGCCGGTGAGGCCCAGCCTCTGCAGCTGACGAGTGGCTGCCACTGACACAGGCACTGGACTGGAACAGGCCTGGGGCAGGCCACGTTCGGAGCATGCACGTGTGAGCTACCCCGGGGGCTGACCGCAGGGTGTACATGGGCTGGATGCCAGGCTTTGTCTTTCAGGGAGCCACTGGGACTGGCCCTTCCCCTGCCTTTGCCCCCACCTTCCCCTAGGCACCCAGCCCAAAGGACATTCAAGGAGAGACCCCTGGGCTTCTGTGTCCATTTGTCCAGGCCCCTCTGGGCCAGAGATTGCTCTTTGTGTCCTGCTTTGGCAGGCATCAGGCCGAGGGCCAAGTGCAGGGACAGAGCAGGGGTGCTTGGGGACCTGGCAGGGAAGCCCCTGGGATAGGCGGGTTCTGGTTCAGCTTTGTGGTGAGGCCCATTTTGGCCACCAGGTGGCGCCAGCGCGCAATGGAAAGGCAGTGGGAACCGGCCGGGGTAGGGTGGCCACGTGGGCAGTGCCTCCCACCTGGGCCAGGGATCCCGGAAGCTCAGCAGCCCGCGGGGACAGGAGCCGCATGGAGGGGAGGTCACGGTGGCCTCGGCCTGGACCCCATCCCCCACAGACGCAGGACCTCCTCCACTCTCCCACAGGGGAAGGCAACTATGCCTGGGAGTGAAAGAGGAGTCCCGGGAGCACTGGACAGGGAGTCCTGTGGGCTATGGTGGGGCCCCGCGTCCATGCCCCACTCATTCTGGCCCATCAGGCAAGTTCCTTAATCTCTGCTTCTCTGAGTCTCAGTTTCCCCATCTGTAAAACTAGGGAAAAACCAGCCACCCTCACTTCCTGGGGTTCAGCCCCCTCCCATGGCAGGGCTTTTCCTTCCCACCCCCCATCCTCCAACTTATACCAGCTTCTACAGATGGGGGTGTCCCTAACAGGGCCATCTACAGTGTGGAGGTGCTGCCCCACCCCAGGCAGGAGATGAGACAAGAGAAGGGGCCAAGGAAGAACCCCGGATCATTCACCACTTTTAGGGGGGGCAGGGGGCCCCACGTGGTGTCACCTGGTCACAACAGGTCCGAGGTCTGATCTCTACCCCCGGACCCAGAGGTTAGCACAGCAGTGTCCCCAGGACAGGGTCCTCTCTCACTATCCCCTGCATCCCTCGATTCAGACCCTGGCCTGGCAGAGGTGGTGGGCCGTGAACTGACCCCAAGGACTCCCGCCCTGAAGCTCTGGGTGTATGAGGATAGAGGCTCGCAGGGCAGACAGGAGCGTGGGAACGGCCAGAGGCAGGTGGACAGGAAGCCCAGAGCCCACAGGCACCGGATCCCCTAGCTCCCCTGCCCTGCCAGCCCATGCCCCAGTGAGGCAGTGGGTGGGGCCCCTGCTAGCCTGGCACTGGGGGGACGGACGGGCATGGGGAGCCAGCTGGCTGTTGGTCCAGCTGGGTATACCCAGGCCAGAGCCGGAGGGACCCATGGCATCCAGGGCAGCCCGCCGCCCGCTTGTCCAGCCTTGGCTCAAGGGGGCTCACTGCGGCAGGGGTGGCCCTCTCCCTCCAGCCCGCCTCCGCCACTCCCAAGCACGTGGGGAAGAGGTGCTCTCCCTGGGAGGCCCGCCCTCTGGCCCTTTGCTGACCACCTCACCCAGGCCTGCCCTGATAGCAGCCACCATCGGTGTCCCCCAACCATGAGCCCTGCGGCACTGTCCAAGGCGCTGCGCACCTATAGGTGCTGTTTTCTCTGCGTTTTATTTTTTTTTTATAGATTTATTTATTTATTATCATTTTTTTTACATGGGTAGGCACCGGGAATCGAACCCGTGTCCTTTGGTGTGGCAGGCAAGCGTTCTTGCTGCTTAGCCACTTGGGCCCTTCTCTGTGTTTTAACAACAAGGGAGCCAGGCACAGAGAGGTGGAGGCGCTGGCCTGTGGATCCACAGCCAGGAAGACGCCCTGGCATGCTTACACAAACACACATCCACGAGGCCGGGCCTCTGCCCCGCCAGCCCTGGAGGCAGGAGTCCAGCTCCTTCTACTGCTAGGTGCCTCCTTTCTTCTCTGTCCCCACACTTATACCCAGCCTTCCAGAAGTCCTGGCACCTCAGGCACTTGTGGGCAGCTCGGGTGGGGTCATGGGGCAGCCCCACTACAGACTGGCATCTCGGGCAGAATGACGTAGTGCTGCAACCCTCAAAACCATCCCTCGTTCGACCCATACCCCCAGGAGATAAACCCAGGATGAGCAGCAGACACTATGGTCAGGGCAAGGACACCCAGGGCCCTTGAGGGACACAGGATAAGAGGGAGGACTCACAGAGGAAGAGGGAAAACTTCCTGGAGCAGTTAAGTCCTGAGTTGGGTTTTGTAGGATGAATAAGAGTGCAACAGAGTAGGAAAGAAGCCCCCATACCTCCACCCTCTGATTGTCTGTGTGTTGTGGGTGCCTGTGTGGGTTGCTCTGTGATGTCTTAATGGGATGAGAGGGCAAGGGTTCCTCTGTGGGCACCAGGGGCCGCTCATGCTCAAGGAAGAAGTCTCAGAATTGATCCAAAAACTTTCGTTGCAGCTGAAGGAATAAACCCAAGCCAAATTTGCTCAGGCCACAAATGGGATTTACTGGTTTATGTAACAGAAAAATCCAGGAGTCCTCACAGTGTCAGGCATGGCTGGATCCAGGCACTCAGAGGAGGCATTCAGGGCTCTGTCTCATCCCGTTTCTCCAGCTTTCTCTCTGTGGGCCCCACTTGCAGGCAGGCTCCCCTGACGAGGTGGCAGTGAGTTCATGGGCCCCCACCTTTAGAATGCTGGGTCCCCTTTTCCACAAAGTTGCCAAGTTACCTCTGACTGACCAGGATGCAGTGTTTCATTGGTCCCACGGGCTGCTGGTGGTGAGAGAGGGGAGCAGTGGCAGGTGGATTCAGAGGGCAGGCTCCTTGTAGCACCATTGCAGGCAAGTCAGTGGGTGGCTGCCCCTCTGCCGTCCTGAGCATAAGACAAAGCCACCAGGGAGCAGCGGCCAGGGCTCTGCTCTCTACAGGGCCTGGGGGCCAGGCTGGCATCCACCCTGGCTGGCGCACTAGAAGGGGAACAGACTCCCAGCATGGCCCTGTATGGCACTGTCCGTGACCTCTGGGTGGGCAGGGAGAGGGTGGCATTCCCACCACCCCTAAGTGCTGCCCCTGGCCTGGCCCAGCTGGCTGTGAGCAGCACCCAGAGGCTGGGCTTGGCAGGGGGCAGTCTCCAAAGTGCTGCCATGTAAGGAAGTGCACCCCTCCCTGCCCAGCCAGGAATGGAGTGGTCAGGGCGGGCAGCCACCGGCCCCAGCTCAGGAGGGGCTAGCAGAATGTTCTGTTCTTGAGATGCCCACCACTGCACCCCTGAGCCCTCACCTGGGAGGCAGGGGCCAGAGGAGCGATGGGAGAACCACAGGGATCACTGCCCCATAAGGACGGTCCTGGGCGCCCTGCAAAACCTGCCCTGGGAAGCCAAGGCTCAGGCACCAGGCCGCCCTCCCACCCTCCCACCTTCTGACCCCACTCTCAGTGCTGCTGTGCTGAGACATGCACCCCGGGAGCTCTCAGAAGAGCAAGTACATATATGGCAGCCACAAGTGACAGCCCAGGAGGTCCCTACCGCGGGGCCCAGGCTGGGCTCCTTTCCTTTGTGACCCTGAGCCAGCACCCATCTGGCAGCGATGGCACTCAGTGAGCATGTCAGACGCACAAATGAGGTGACATTTGATCTGGGATTTGAAGGTTGAGTAGGAGCTCGTGGAGGGGAAGAGGAGGCATAGCATGAGCAAAGGCCCAGGGTGGGCAGGTGCAGCATGAGTCCCATTCTTTGCGAAGGATGTTCAGAAGGGGCTGAAGCAGTGAGGCCCCTTAGGCAGAGAAAGTAGGGCCCCAGCCCATGAGACGCTAAGGTCCATTGCCCCCCACCAAATGCCCCTGGCCTTGCTGGTCCCATGTCTGTCCCTGGTGCTGTGCCTACCCTTTGACCCTCATGTAACTCCCCTTCCTTCCCTCTTTCCCCTACCCCGGAGGGCTCTGTGGCCACCCTAAGTGCTGGACAATGGCAGCCCAGCCCTGCCCAGCTCTGCCCCTCACACTCCCTGCTGCCAGCCCACGGGACCCCCCCACTACAGGCTGGACAGCCCCCACTGGCCAGCTGGGGACACTGAGGCTGAGGAGGATCCCAGGGTGGCCCACAGAGACACCTTCAGCTGGTGAGGGCCAAGTTGGGGGGTCTCTGCCCCACGCCTGAGGCCAGGGTGCCTTTGCAGGAGCCGCAGGTGCAGCTGAGGATGCCAGGAACTCCCGTGCCGGGCCCATCCCACTGACCTCAGTACTGGGAGCCAGCCCTTGTCCCAGGGAGAGCTGCCTGGGAGCCTACCCCCTCCCTCCCCTCCCCCTGGCCAGTTGGACTGGATGGGCCCCTCTGGACAGGGCCAAGGACAGGGCCTGGCATGGCCCTAGGGCTCAGACAGTGCTTGGTGGCAAGGGAGGAGGAGGTCACTGAGGCAAAGGGACCAAATGCTTGGTTCAGGCAGGCCACCCTCTCCCTGACAGTCACCTCATCCACCCCATGCTTGCACCCCCAGGGGGCCTGCCCACTGGAGGGGCTCTGGGCCGGTGGCTGGCATCCTAGGGTGACCTGCAGCAGGGGAGGTATATCCCAGACCCCACTAGTGTTGGAGGAAGAAGAGGAGGCGACAGAGGGAGTCCCCCCCAACACACACATACAGTGGCGGTTCAGTGCTAAATGCAGACACACGCTTGGCCCGGTGCCTCCCGGGAGCAGCTGGGCCGCCCGCCCTGACCCCGGGCCTGGGAGTGTAGCCGGGACTGGCCCAGCCATGGGCCTCAGAGGGGCCGGTGACCTTCCCAAGGGCGACAGTCAGGCAGGAGCCAGGAGCATGCCCGCCGTGTCTGGACCCGATGGCCTGCCCTCCCCAGGGCCCCTCTGGAGGGGTCAGGGTTTAGGGAGTGGGCTCTGCATCTAGGGTGGGCCGGAAGGCAGGGAAGAGACTCAAAGCAGGGAAGGGTAGGGCGGGGGTGCTCTGGTTGGGGGACACGGGGCGGGATAGAGACCCCTGAGACCACAGAAGCCACAGAAAGAGTGGTCAAGAGTTGGGCCAAGCTGGAGGAGGAGACCGCCACTGCCCATCTGCCACATGGCAAACACGTGAGAGCGCCTGAGCACCCCACCTGCTTTAGGGACTGTGGCCCTGGGTTGCTGGGGACATCAGGGAGCATCACAGACCAGAGCCTGGGCTCAGGGGGAGCAAACGGGGGCGGGGGGGGAGCGACAGGGAGGATGTAAGGGCCGGGGGCTTCTAGGAGGAGGCAGCCTACAGGAGTGGGGCCTGGGCAAGTGAGATGGCCCAGTTGGTCAGGATGGGTGTCCCCACCAGGGGCAGCCTTGTCTGCCTCTGGGCTGACACACGGGTGGCAGTGCCCATCCCATATGTGTGGGGCGGGCGCCTGGGACCTTGGGCTCAGCAGTAGGACCCCCTCCTGTCTATCCCAGCGCTGCCATTGGGTGCCCTGCACTCCCTGCCAGACCCTGCACTGCTCTATCCTTGGCCCCCGGGGACAAAGGGCACGCCTCAGTGGCCTTTGACTTCCGACCTGAGCCAACCCAGAAATTCCTCCTTTTCTGGCATTTTCTATGTGTCCAGTTCTGAGCGCTGCCACATGGCAGGGCCACGGACAGTAGCCATTTGTGCCCCTTGGTGCTGGGGGGTGGGAGGGGAGGCGGGGTCAGTGTTTTCTCCCCCACGTGACAGCAAGGGGGTGCGGTCTGCGGGTAGGGGTGAGTCAGGCCAGGCAGGGGGACCCCATGAGCCTGGGGAGAGTGTGGGCTCAGAGAGTGGGTGGGTGGGTGGGAGCAGAGGGCAGGGGACAGGGGGCTGGGGGGTGGGCAGGTTGTCATGGACATGAGCATCCCAAGTCAGTGGGCTCAGTTTCTGTGACGTGACCCAGAGGCCACGGTCTCCACGGCTGGCCAGGCCCCCCAGGCAGTGCTCTTTCTTTCTCCTGTAGCTGATGTGGAGTCCCGGGTACCACAGGGCTGCTGCTCCTGGGGCTAGGGCTGCAGAGGCTGCAGGGCCGGGCAGGGGTAGCGGGGCAGGAGCGCCTCTTTGTGCCCACGGAGGACCCCTCTACTCTCCAAGGGGAGGGGAGGGGAGGGGAGGAGCAGGCGGCAGGGGCGCTGCAGATGCTGCCCCGCAGAGATGACCTGGCTCTGCCCGCCCGAGAGGCAGCTGTGTGGCAGGCTGGGTTCCTGAGGGCTCAGTCCCAGGGGAGGGTGACCCCCGGCAGTCCTCGCAGGCCCCCTGTCCCAAAGATGCAGCGGCCACTGCAGTCCACTGGATGGCCCCTTCCCAGCCGGGCATCTGGTTATACATCAGCTCCGGGAGGACTGCGGGGAGCACAAGGCCCAGGTGACCACAGAGGCCCCACTCCTGCAAGCTCCCCCACCACCATGAGACCCCCTGTGAGGGCCTGCTGGCCCCACCTTTCCTCCCCACTCTGGCCTTTTCCTGCCCCCAAACCTGCTCCTGTGCCCAGACCCTGTTCTTGGGGACCAGGTGCTCCCACTGGAATCCCTGCTGCCCTGGGCTCCTCCCTCTCCATTGTGCCTCTTTGAACTCCACCCCCAGGGCCTGCCCTCCCCTCTTCGCCCCCCTCAGAGCCACCAACCCAGAGCCCTCCTTCTGGGCCAGCTGTGGTGTCCCCCGGCCAGGAGGCTGGTCTCTGGGTGGCCCTGGGGCGGTCTGGCCCCGCCTTCCACCTGAGAGGCAGGGCGTGGCCTCCTGCCTCAGTTTCCTCACCTGTAGGTTGGAGATCCCAGGGACCATCCCGTGAGGCCACCCAAAATGCCTCCCTACCCCCGTCTGCCCTGTCCCTCACGCCTCGGGCTCAGTCCAGACCCCCTGGTCCTGGTGTCCCCTGGCCTGTCCACCTCCCCTCTGCACTCCTGCCTCAGGCTCACGATCCCCTGCCTGCTGCTTTGCAGCCCCTGCCCTGGCCCTGGCATCCTGACAGCTCCCAGTCTCGGCATCTGACTCTTCTTGTCCGTCCACGTCTCCCCTGCCCACCCCTTCTCCAGCAAGGAGACCTTCCTTGCCCCCGCACCCTGACTCCTGAGGCTGCATTGGGCACATCCTTGCAGTAGGGATCAGGCCATCTCCACGCCTCCCCCCAACCCCAGCTGTGGGTCTGGAGGATGGGCCTGGGCCCGCCCCTCCCCCCTCATCCCCCCAGGAGGTGACCAGTCTTAGCTGGGCCACAAGCAAGCCAGGTTTCGTGTCCTCCAAGCCCTTCGTCTGCGGAGTCTCGGGGATGGGGAACTCCCTGCCTCTCAGGGACCAAGAGCAGCGGGTGTGCACGCTTGGCACCGCGGGAGCCCAGGGCCCAGGGTGGGGTGGCGGGGCGGGCCAGAGGCCAGGCGCAGAGTACACGGTGCGGCAGGGCGGGCGGCCGCCCCAGGACACGTCCACACCTGCAGGCCCAGTGTTCCTGTCTTTGTCCGCATCGGGGGCTCTGAGCCGAGCAGGCAGGGCAGCTGGGCAGGAGCAGTGGCCTGGCTGGCAGTGGCTGCCCAAATGCAATATACCAGAAATGGGGTGGCTTTTACAATGGGGATTTATTAGGTTATAAGGGACAATTCCCAGGCCGTGAGAATGTCCAGTTAAAGCCTCCAGAGGAAGACACCTGGACTCTGAGGACAGGTACCAGCTTCGGGTTCCTGGTCACATGGGAAGGCATGGGGACCCGTCCCCGGTCCTTTTCTCTCTGATTCTGATTTCAGTGGCTGTCTCCAAGCGTCTCTGTGCGTTTTCTCTCTAAGCTCCTGTGGGTCCTTGCCTATTTCTCCCAGGGTGTTTCAGTTCTCTAGGGTCTCTTGGCTTTTACCATCTTTTTATCCTTTCAGAAAAGACTCTAGTAAAAGATTAAGACCCACCTTGAATTGGTTGGGTCACATCTCCATGGAAACAACCTAATCAAAAGTCCCCCCACCATCAGTCTGCACCCACAGGACTGGATTAGAAGAGTACAGCTTTTTTTGGGTACATAACAGCCTCAAGCCAGCACATGGGCGTTCGAGGACAGGGTTGTGGCTTGGCCTGGGGCAGAGGGGAAGGAGGAAGCTTCTCTCCACAGGAGCGAGGGACAGACATGGATGGGGCAGGGGGCGTCAAGGCAGACTCCCAGATTTCTGGCCTAAGCAGAACCGCTGGTGGCGGGGGGTGGCGCAGCTGGCCGAGGTACAGAGCACTCAGGCCTCAGATCAACCAGGGGGTTCAGAAGAGGTGCCCCAGTGGCAGCTCAGGAGGGAGGACCAGGCTGGAGACAGACTGGGGAGGCTGGGAGCTCCATGGAGCAGGAACAGGGGTGAGAGCGCTGGGAAGGGCCCAGAGCCACCCAGGACAGGGGACAGGCTGAGCAGAGGCCTGGAAACCCACAGAAGAGCCCGGGGGCAGGGGGTGGGCGACATTGGTGCTGGGAGGGGAGGGGGAGACAGGTTCCTGGAGGGGCCAGAGGCCAAATGGGTCCCAAACACATGCACAGGCTGTGCACAGGTGAGTCAGGGCAGAGTGGACCATGCTGGCCGCTCGGCCCCCCAATTCACCTGCCCCCGCTGCTCCCAGAAGCCACTTCCCAATTTCCAAGGCCCCGTTAGGGCCCAAAGCAGACAGGAAATAAGTCCTTTGTGTGGTACAAACTGCTGCCACTATTCCCACAGAGTGATAATCCTGTCTTTGTTCACTGGTGCTACAAATGATAGAGAAATGACAGCCATTTGTGGCACTGTTGAGCCCTGAAAGAAGTCCCCCCACCCAAGGAAGGGGGCTGGGCAGCAGACCCCGGCCATGGAGGCTGCTTGGTGCCTGGCTTCCTCACCCAGGTGAGGGACCCTTCCACGGGTATTGGGGAGACGGAGCTTCTACAATGACACTAATGCTGGCTTTCCAAATGGGTTTGAAGCCACAAAGCAAGGGTGAGGTGCCCCATGGAGGGAAGCTTTGAAAGAAGCAACGGGACAGGCAGAGTTGCTGCTGCATTGTCCTGGACTCTTCCTGGGCCTCGCTGAGCTCAAGGCTTCAGGGCTGCCCCCGCTCTGTCAATGCATCTCTCTCCACGACAACCCCAATCCACTGCACCCTCAAGCCCACATATCCCACCTCCAGAACTCTATCTCTTGATTGGGGATCAACAAAAAACGTGGGTGCACACCCCCAGACACAAACACACACTCACACAGCCAAGCACGCAGTCTCATACACAGATGTGAACACACATACAGAAGTGAATACACACATGCATGAATGCACACACACGAACACACAGATGATAATGCATACACACAAACATGAACACACATTCACACACAGACATGTTTACCTGCTCACACACGTGCACACATGTATCAGGTGTACATGTGGACATGTGCATATGCATAAGCACACACTCATGCACATGCATGTATGAACACAAGCACTGCCTGCACACTTGGGGCAAACAAGAGGCTGCCCAGAAAACTGAGAAGGAAAACTGGAGCATGAGGTGTCCACCCAGAGCTCCATATGTCCTGAGTCTGTAGAAGGCCATGCACTGGTGCATGCCAAAGAGAGACACAAGAAGGCCCTCATAGCTCACCTCTGGCTGACCTTGGTTCTCTTGACAAGAAGAATGGGAAGTGAAAGGCAGAGTTATAGACGGCCTGTCGAAACACTGAAAACATAACTCAGCATACACCCAGAGCCTATTGGCAAAGGGTGGTAGACCATGCATGATAGAGAGGGCAGATTTTACAGAATTAGTCAATGAAAGTTACTAAACAAACCACAGCAGCAAGAAATAGTCACTCTTATTTCCAGAATTGCCTCATCATGTTATTCAAAATATCCAGTGTTTTGGTTTGCTAAAGATGCTGGAATGCAATACTCAAGAAATGGATTGGCTTTTACAAAGGGGATTTATTAGGTTATAATTTAAGGTCATGGAAATGTTCAAATTAAGGCATCAAAAGGAGGATACTGTCACTCAAGAACCCTGTGTCTGGGGTTCCTCTGTCACGTGGGAAAGCACATGGCAACATCTGCTGAGCATGAGGTGTCCACCCTGCTGAGTTGGTTTCAAAATGGCTCTCTCAGCTCCTGTGGGTCCTTCTGGCTTCTGCTGGAGCATTTTCCTTCTGCATCTCCAAACATCTGGGTTGGAGTTTTCTCCAAAATGTTTCCCTCTTAAAGGACTCCAGTAAGCTGACTGAGACCCACCTTGAATGGGCAAGGTCACATCTCCATGGAAACAACCTAATCAAAAGGTCCCACCCAACAATAGGTCTGCCCCACAACATTGGATTAAAAGAACATGGCATTTCTGGGGTGCATAGCAGTTTCAAACTAGCACATTCAGTTTTTGATAAAAGTTATGAGACATCTAAAGAGACAAGAAAATATAGCCCATGCGCAGAAAAACAGAAACTGCCCCTAAAGATGCTCAGACATTGGACTTACTATAGATGATGACTTTAAATCAGCTATTACAAATATGTTCAAAGAACTAAAGGAAAAACC
The DNA here is from genome assembly GCA_004026745.1 of Myrmecophaga tridactyla. NCBI lineage: Eukaryota > Metazoa > Chordata > Mammalia > Pilosa > Myrmecophagidae > Myrmecophaga > Myrmecophaga tridactyla. The sequence goes on from PVIY010044263.1 coordinate 11,291, forward strand.
TTCAGTTTTGTATTTAAAGAAAAGGATGAGAATGATGTCTCACCAAATGGAAAATATCAATAAAGAGATTAAAAAGAACCAAACAGGAATTCTGGAGCCAAAAAGCACAATACCTGAAATGAAAAAAATTCACTAGAGGCTATCAGCAGCAGATTTGAAGTGGTAGAAGGAAAAATCAGTGAACTTGAAGATAGCTTAATTTAGATTATACAGTTTGAGTAACAGAAGGGAAAAAATATATAGAAAAATGAACAAAGTGTCAGAGACCTGTGAACCATAGGAACACACATGTAATGGGACTTATAGAAGGAGTAGAGAGAAAGCAAAGGCAAAAAGAATTGCCTCATCATGTAATTTAAAATAATAAATATAAATAAATATAATAAAAAATATAAATACATAATAATGGCTGAAAATATACTAAATTTGATTTAAAATATTGATAAACACATCTGAGAAGATCAACCAATTCCAAGTAGGGTAAACTCAAAGAGAATTACCCATATGGCCAGGAAATTTCATTTCTTGGTGTATTCCCAAAATAATTGAAAACAGAGATTCAGACAGATATTTGCATACCAATGTTCACTGAAGCATTATTCACAACAGCCAGAAGGTGGAAGCGACCCAATAATCCATCATCAGATGAATGGATAAATTAAATCTGGTATCTCCATACAATGGACTATGATTCAGCCATAAAAAGAAGTGAAGTGCTGGTACCTGTGACAACATGGATGAACCTGGAGGACATTATGTTTGGTGAAATAAGACAGACACAACAGGACAAATAAGGTATGATCTCACTAATATAAAGTAAAGGTAATGAGCAAACTCGTGGAGTTAATATCTTCAATATCGTTACCAGAAGATAGAATGAGGATAGAGAATAGGTATTGATACTTAATTTGTACAGATTTTTTGTTATGTTTGTTTTTATTAATTTCTAAATTAAAAAAATATATAACAAATGCCAACATTCTTAACTTTTGATTATTCTGTTCTACATATATAATCAGTAATTCACAATATCAAACAATATCATCACATAGTTGCATATTCATCATCACGATCATTTCTTAGAACATTTGCATCAATTCAGAAAAAGAAATAAAAAACAACAGGAAAAAAATCATACATACCATACCCTTTATCCCTCCCTTTCATTGATCACTTACATTTCAATCTAAATTTATTTTAAGATTTTTTCCCCCATTATTTATTTTTATTCCATATGTTTTACTCATCTGTTGATAAGGTAGATAAAAGGAGCATCAGACACAAGGTTTTCACAATCACACAGTCACATTGCGAAAGCTGTATCATTATACAATCATCTTCAAGAAGCATGGCTACTGGAACACAGCTCTACATTTTCAGGCAGTTCCCTCCAGCCTCTCCATTACATCTTGACTAACAAGGTGATATCTACTTAATGTGTAAGAATAACCTCCAGGATAACCTCTCGACTCTGTTTGGAATCTCTCAGCCACTGACACTTTATTTTGTCTCATTTCACTCTTCCCCCTTTTAGTTGAGAAGGTTTTCTCTATCCCTTGGTGCTGAGTCTCAGCTCATTCTAGGATTTTCTGTCCCACGTTGCCAGGAAGGTCCACACCCCTGGGAGTCATGTCCCACGTAGACACGGGGAGAGTGGTGAGTCTGCTTGTTGTGTTGGCTGGAGAGAGAGGCCACATCTGAGCAACAAAAGAGGCTGTCTGGGGGGTGACTCTTAGGCCTAAATTTTAAGTAGGCTTAGCCTATCCTTTGTGGGGTTAACTGATACTTAATTTGTACAGAATTTTTAAATAAGGTTGATTGTAAATGTTTGGAAATGTACAGAGGTGATGGTAGCACATGATTGTGTGTATAAATAACAGCACTGAATCGTGTGTGTAATTGTGGTTGAAAGGGGAAGTTTAGGGTCGTGTAGAGGGAAAGCTAGAGGGTGAACAAGGGACTGTATAACATAGTGAACCCTGTTGTGGATGATAAAGATACTTAATGGTACCAATACAAGAATGTTCTTCCATGAGCAAATGTTTGTCACAATTACAAGGCGTTGGCTGTAGGGTGGTATATGGGGAAAATGCGCCTAATGCAAACTATGGACTATAGTTAGCAGCAACATCGTCATGTTCTTCCATCAATTGTAACAATGGTGCCACACAATATTAAGTGACACTAATAGAGGGGCAGAAGGGGCATGGGGCTTTCCTCTTCTGAGCTATGAAAATGTTCTGAAGTTGCTTGTGGTGATGTGTGCGCAGCTTGTGTAGAGACAGAAAGCAGAAGAGTGGTTAATAGGAGAAAGGGGTAAAAAGTGGTAGGGTGTTATTGCTAAATGAGTATGAGGGTTGGTTTTGGTTAATGAAAATAGTCGAGAAGTAAATAGCAGGGAAGGTTGCAGCGGACCATCCCTACAAGAAATACTAAGAGGAGTTTCTCAGGCTGAAATGAAAGGTTATTAGAAAGATACTTAAAGCTATATTGGGAAATAAAATGTATCAGTAAAGGTAACTATACAGGGAAATATAAAATACAGCATAAATGTATTTTTGTTTGTTACATTTCCTTCTCCTATCTGATTTATAAGGCAACTAGGTAAGTCAATAATTATAAAACTATATTGAGGAACTTATAATATAAAAATACATAATTTGAGTGACAATAATGACATAAAGGAGGGGAGAAGGAACAGCTATACTGGCAGAAATTTTTTGTATAGTATAAAAATTAAGTTGGTATTAATACAAATTAGATTATTTTAAATTATAATGTTGTTATCCCCAGGGAAGCCACTAAGAAAATCACTCTAAATATATATGTATATATTAAAAGAAGGGAATGAAAATACTATACTAGTAAAGTATCTATTTAATGCAAAATAGAGCAGTCATGGAAGAATAGAAAAAAATGTATAAAAATATATAGAAGAAAATGGCAGATGTCAAAACATAAGCCAAATGTATACTGTTTATAAGAAATTCACTTTAGATTCAAAGACACAAATAGGTTGAGAGTACAAGATGGAAAAAGATATACCGTGCAAAATGTAAACTAAAGTGCTGGACTACACTAATATCAGAAAAAAAATGGACTTTTAGACGAAAACTGTCAGTAAAGATAAATACGGACATTTTATAATGATAAAAGGGTCAATCCATCAGGAAGGTATAACAATTATAAACATACATACATCTAACAACAGAGTCCCAAAATACATAAAGCAAAAACTGACAAAACCAAAAGGGAAAGTAGAATAAAAATAGCAGTTAAAAATGTCATTTTACCAATTACAATAATGGATGGAACAATGAGGCAGAAGATAAACAAATAAATAGAAAATTGAACACACTACAAACTAACTAGACCTAACAAACATCTGTATAACACTCCACTCAACAGCAGAGTATACATTCTTGGTTAGTGCTCATGGAACATTCTCCAGGATAGATTACATTTGGTCCACAAGAAAAGCCTCAATAAGTTTAAAAGGATTGAGAAATTATGAAGAATATTCCCCAGCCACGATAAAATGAAATTAGAAATCATTAGCAGAAGGAAATATGGGAAATTCACAATTATGTGCAATTAAACACATTCCTAAATAACCAATTAAACCAAGAAATTTAAAAAATACTTTGAGATGAATGAAAATAAAAACACAACCCACCAAAACTTATGGATGCAGTAAAGCTGTGCTTAGCAAGAAATTTATAGTTGCAAATGCCTGTGCTGAAAAAGATATCTCAAATCAGCAACCTAATCTTCCACCTTATCACACTGGAAAAAGAAGAAAAAACCAAACCCAGCAAGAAGGAAGGCAATAATAAATATTAGAGTGGGAAAAAATGAAAGTGAGAATATAAAACAAGTAAAGAAAATCAAGAAAAGTAAAAGATTTTTTCTTAAAAAAAAGATTAAAAAATCAACAAAAGGGCGGGCCACAGTGGCTCAGCGGCAGAATTCTCACCTGCCATGCCAGAGACCCGGGTTCAATTCCCGGTGCCTGCCCATGCAAAAAAAAAAAAGAAATCAACAAACCTTTAGGTAAACCCACCAAGAAAACAAAAAAAAAATAGCGAAAAAGGACTCAAATTACTAAAGTCAAGAAGGAAAGAAGGTACATCACTACCAACCTCACAGAACATGTCTTAAAAGTATACAAGGAAGGACTATGAACAACACACTAGATAATCTAGGTAAAATGGATAAATTCCTAGAAAGATATAAACCATCAAAACGGACTCAAACAGAAATAGAAAATCTGAATAGATCTATAACAAGTAAAGAGATTGAACTAGTAGTTAAAACAAAACCTCCTACAAAGCCCAGGCCACAGTGGTTTTGCTGGTGAATTCCACCAAATATTTCAAGAAGAATTAGCACTAATTCTTCACAAAGTCTTCCAAAAAAAAAGAAAAGAAGAGGAGGCTACACTTACTGACTCTTTACATGGGTGGGGTCAGTATTACCCTGATAACAATATCAGATGAAATCATCAAAAGAAAAGAAAATTGCAAACAATTCTCTCTTATGAATATAGATGCAAATATGTTCAATAAATACTAGCAAACAGAATCCAGCAAAATATAAAAAGGATTATACACTTTGATCAAGTGGGTTTTATCACAGGAATGCAAGGTTTGTTTCAGTATTTAAAAATGAATGTAATACACTACATTAATAAGGTAAAAGACAGAAAGCAATGATCATCTCAACAGACACTGAAAAAGCATTGGACAAAATCTAACTCCCTTTCACGTTAAAAATACTCAACAAAACAGGAGAGAAGGAAACTTCTTCAACCAGAAAAAGGTCATCTATGGGAAACCCACAGTTAACATCAGACCTAATGTGAAAGGCTGAAAGCTTTCCTCTTAAGATCAGGAACAAGATAAGGATGTCCGTTCTCATCACTTCTATTCAACATTGTATTGGAGGTAGTAGCCAGGGCAATTAAACAGGAACAAAAAAATAAAAGCCATCCAGATTGGAAAGGAATAAGTAAAACTATCTCTAATCACAGATGACATGATCTTGTGTATAGAAAATTCTAAGGCATCCACCAAAAACTAACAGAAGTAATAATAAATTCAGCAAGGTTATAATATAAGATTAATTGAAAAAATCTATTGTATTTCTGTACATTAGCAATGAATGATACTAAATGAAATTAAGAAAACAATTCCATTTAAAATATCATCAAAAAAAGAATAAAGCACTAAAGAATAAATTCAACATAAGAAGTGTAAGGTGTATACACTGAAAACTATAAAACATTGTTGAAAGAAATTAAAGAACTAATTAGATAGAGAGATAGTCCATGTTCATGGACTGGAAGACAACATTGTTAAGATGGCAGTACTCCCCAAATTGATCTACAGATTCAACACAACCCTAATCCAAATTCCAGATCCCTTTTTAGTTTGTGCAAAAATTCACAAGCTTGGGTGGCTGCCGTGGCTCAGCAGGCAGAGCTCCGACCTGCTGTGCTGGAGGTCTGGAGTTCGATCCCTGGTGCCTCCTGCCCATATGCAAATTAAAAAAAAAATTCACAAACTGATCCTAAAATTGATATGGAAATGTAAGGAATGAAAATAGCCAAAACAATCATGAAAATGAACCAAGTTGAAGGACAAGTTCCAATATGAAAACTTACTGTAAAGCTACAGTACCAAAGACAGTGTTGCACTAGCAGAAGGAAAGAGAGATCAATGGAATAAAATTCAGAGTCCATAAATAACTCATGCATTTATGGTCAACTGATTTTTGACAAGGGTACCATGACAATTCAACGGAGGAAAGAGTTGTCTTCTCAACAGACAGTGCTGGGAAAACTGTATATCCACAGGCAGAAGAATGAGGTTAGATCCTTATCTCAACCGTGTACCAAAATTAACTCAAAATTTGTCATGGCTCTAAACATAAGAATAAAACTATAGAATTCCTAGAAGAAATCATAGGAAGAAATCTTCATGACCTGGCATTAGGCAAGGCTTTTAAGCTATGTACCTGAAGTCATAAGTGATGAATGAAAAAAGTAGATGAATTGGACTTGGTCATAATTTTAATCTTTTGTGCTTCAAGAACACCATCAATAAAGCAAAAAGATAACCTATAGAATGGGAGAAAATAGTTTCGAATCATATATATGATAAGGGACTTGTGTTCAGAATATATAAAGAATTCTTAAACTCAACAATTGGAAATCGGTGACCCCAATGTTAAAAATGGGCAAAAGGTTTGAATGGGCATTTCTCCAAGAAGATAAACAAATGACCAATAGTCATATGGGCAGATTCTCAACATCATTATCCATTGAAGTTGCAGGGAAAAGTGGCTCAAAACAACAGGGTAATATTACTTCATATTCAAGAGAATGGCCCAAATTAAAAAAAAAACACAGCATTAATGACAAATGTTGGTGAGGATGTGGAGAAATTGAAACCATCATACATTGCTAGTGGGAGTATAAGATGTTACAGACTTTGGAAAACAGTTTGGCAGATACTCAAAAAGTTAACCATCGAGTTGCCATGTGACCCAGCAATTCCACACCTGAATGCATTCCCAAAGTGGCATTATTCATTGTAGCCAAAGTGGAAACAACCCAAATGTCCATGAATGCATGAATGGATAAATAAAATGTGGCTTATATAAAGGAATGAAGTACTGATACGTACCACAACATGGATGAGCCTTGAACACATTATGCCAAGTGAAGGAAGCTAGGCAAAAGGTTACACATTGAATGATTACATTTAAACGAATAGGCAAATCGAGAGTAGGCAAATCTGTAGAAACAGAAAGTGATACGGTTTCCATCAGTAAGGTTTCCAGGAGCTTGGAGAAGGAGGGAATGGAATGTGACTTCTAAGATGTATAGGATTTCTTCTGGGGGTGCTGAAAGTATTCTAAAGTTAGATAGTGGTATGGGTTGCATGATTTGGGGAATATACTAAAAGCCATCGAATTGTATCTTTAAAAGGATGAATTTTATAGTATGTGAATTATACCACTGAAAGCTGTGGTTAGAAAGGAAATGGAAAAAGAGAAATGAATGAAGAAAGGAAATAAGGGAGGAAGGGAGGGAGGCAGGAAGATAAGAGAGAGAATGAAAGAAAGGATGGAAAGAAGGAAGGAAGAAAAAAGAAAGGAATTTTTGAATTTGGGGCAAATTATTGAATTTGGGGCTGTATCAAAGAAGAATACACACAATTAGCTGAAAGTTATTAAACTTCTCCTCCCTCTTCCACTTACTGTGTATGAGACTGGATTTTCTTCAGATACTTCCAAAAAACCAGTATATTGAAGCAGATTGAATGCAGAGGCGGACACGGAAATCCCAGCTTTCTTCTAAGCCAGATATTAACAAGATCTGCAAAAACATAAAACAATGCTATCTTTTTAGAATTTTTGTCCTGAAAAATATTATCATTATCAAAAATGTTAACATATGAACAGTCTATTATTGTCATTTTATTTGAATTACTAAATATTTAACTTTCTTCTCAATTTTAATTTCTAATACAGCAAACATCAAAAAGTATAATCCATATATGCAAAACATCGTCAGGGTTCCCAATAACTTTATTATTTTCATTTTTTATTTTATTTTCCCCAATAACTTTTAAGAATGTATAGGAGTCTGGAGACCAAACCCTTTGAGAACTGCTGTCTTCCATCACCGCAGTACAACTATCAACATCAGAAAATTAACACTGGTAATAAACAATGGACTGCATTCTGATTTATCAAATGTTCCGAAAATCTCATTTACGACAAATAAAAACCCTGGCTGATGTGCTGCATTCTGTTGTCACGTTCCTTTGGGCTCCTTTAATTGGCCACAGCCCCTCAGTCTGTGTGACTGAGGATGACAGGCCAGCTATCTTAAAGAATGTCGCTCATGGTGGGAGTCAGGCCACACATTTGGGCAGGATGACCCCAAAAACCATGCTGTGCTTCCCATCGGGGGCACGGGGATCTGTCCATCCTGTTCCTGGGGGTGGTGGGCTAAATAAAGGTGGCCTCTCCCAGCTTCCTCTGCTGGAAGTTGCTATTTTCCCCTTTGTAATTAATAAGCACCATGTAGGGAGATATTTTGAGACTTTGTATATATCCTGTTACTGGAATTTTCATTTGCTAATCTTTCCATCCACTGATGATTCTTGCCTGAATCAAGAATCATGATCATTATTATTATGATCATGATTGTTAAATGGTGATTTTCTTTTTATTTCAGCATTCTTGTGGTTGTGAATCTCAGAGAAGGACCCAGCCCCCAAGAGACTGGAGGCTAGCGAGGGAAATGGGCCAGCTGACAGGCATGTAATACATTAGTGAGGCCAGTGGGAGACTCAGAAGAGGAATACAACCTGGGGAAGGGAGATCAGAGAGATCTTCCTGGAGGAGGTGGTACCTGAAGTACCTTAAAGGAAAAATCAAAGTAGGGGAAGGAGATGTCTTGCAGAAGCAAAAGCAAGTGCAAAGCAGAGGATTGCAGGGGGACAGGCCGG
>PVIY010044264.1:0-19822 GCA_004026745.1 Myrmecophaga tridactyla
CCATGCTTTAGCCCACCTCCAAAAAGGCAGGGGATAGGGGCTGAGTGGGTGGGTCCTCTTCTCCAGGTTGGTATATTACATATTATTCCAGAGGGATAAAACATCCAGAGGGATAATACACATTATTCCAGAGGTGTCCATAAGTGGCAAGAATGGATATAAAAGAGTGGGAAGAACAGAAGCCATACCTTAAAGCAATTCAAGCTGTGTTTATCTGAGTCACCCTTCTCTCCAGTCCTTACCCCATCCTCAGATCCAAGATTCCTGATGTAAATCACTATGCACTTGGAAACAAGGCTTGCTCCCAGTGAGATCTATCCTCAAGAACTTTTTGGAGGATGTAAAACACCGAACAATGGGTGTGGACCTGGACTTGAAATACATTATTTAACCTGTATCAGCATCGTACTTCTTAATTTTAAACACAAAGGGACAATATTTAATGCTGTATCATGGGCTAATCAAGCTTTTACAACTAGACATGGGATTTCAGTTATCACTGTTTCTGTAAAAAAAATACATCACAAGTTCCCAACTTACAAACTTGGGAACCCAAACCAATCTTTACCTAGTGACTGTCTATATTAATGCTTTGGTATTTTCTATTCTAAGACTAAGATTTCCATTTTAGGAAAAAAACGAAATCTTAGTATGTTATATTAATCACATAGCACAAATGTTTCAGGTGTGTGATTAAAAACCAATGCTGGTGGAGCTGTGACTCAGCCAATTGTGGGTATGAACTTTTGAATAGAGGGAGAAATGACTCCACCCATTCCAGAAGGGTCTTGATTACTTTACTTTAAAAGTAATCCTTTAAAAGAGGAAGCATTTTGGAAAAGGTCTGAGATTCTGAGAGAGCAGAGAATGATGACAGAATGACGAGAGCCATGAAGCAGAGAGCCCACACCACCAGGGACCTTTGGGGATAAAGAAGGAATATGTCCCCGGGGGAGATTTATGAAACAAGAGGCCTGGAGAGGAAGTTAGCATGACATGTTTGCCATATGCCTTTCCAGCTGAGAAAGAAATCCTGAACACCATTGGCCTTTCTTGAGTGAATGTAGCCTCTTGTTGGTACCTTAAATTGGACATTTTTATAGATTTGTTTTAACTGGGACATTTTCTTGGCCTTAGAACTATAAACTAGCAACTTATTAAATTCCCCTTATTAAAAGCCATTCCATTTCTGGTATATTACATTCTGGCAGCCAGCAAACTAGAACAGTATGGTAACCCATGACAAACTCTGGGATCTGTTCTGTAACTATTTGTTGAAGAGTGCTTTGAAAACTATTGCTTTTTCTTTCTTAGCTTTCTATATATGTTATATTATACAATAAAAAATTTTAAAAAGTGAAAAATAAAAAAAAGCAATGCTGGTGAGATCTTGTAGGTTTGTCCAGAGTAATGCCCTGATAAATCCCAGAGTGATTTGAACAGTGAATAAAAAAAAGTATTTTCAAAATCCCCTTGAGGGAATGGCGAGAAAGGCGGAAAATTCAACTTTCCCATGTGGAGAATTCCTGATGTTCTCACAAGCAGTGGAGACAACCAAAACACAGATTGAGCCCCCAATCTTGGGGTTTGTTCATATGAAACTTATCCCCAGAAAGGATAGGCTAAGCCTACTTAAAATTAGGCCTAAGAGTCACCCCCAGACAACCTCTTTTGTTGCTCAGATGTAGCCCCTCTCTCTCTCAGCCAACACAACAAGCAAACTCACTGCCCTCTTCCTCTCTACATGGGACATGACTCCCAGGGTGTAAATCTTCTTGGCAACATGGGACAGAAATCCTAGAATGAGCTGGGACTCAGCATCAAGGGATTGAGAAAACCTTCTCAACCAAAAAGGGGGAAAGAGAGAAATGAGACAAAATAAAGTGTCAATGGCTGAGAGATTTCAAACAGAGTTGAGAGGTTATCCTGGAGGTTATTCTTATGCATTATACAGACATCACCTTTTTAGTTAAGGTATAATGGAGAGGCTGGAGGGAAGTGCCTAAAAATGTAGAGCTGTGTCCAGTAGCCATGTTTTTTGAAGATGATTGTATAATGATAGACCTTTCACAGTGTGACTGTGTGATTGTGAAAATCTTGTGTCTGATGCTTCTTTTATCTGCCTTATGGACAGATGAGTAAAACATATGGATTAAAAATAAATAAAGGGGGAACAAATGTTAAAATAAATTTAGTAGATTGAAATTCCAGTGATCAATGAAAGGGAGGGATAAGGGGTATGGTATATACGAATTTTTTTCTTTTTATTTCTTTTTCTGAATTGACGCAAATGTTCTAAGAAATGATCATGATGATGAATATACAACTATGTGATGATATTGTGAGTTATTGATTATATAACAAGAATGGAATGATCATATGGTAAGAATGTTTGTGTCTGTATGTTGTTATATTTATGGTGGCTCAGTGGCAGAGTTCTTGCCTGCCATGCCAGAGACCCGGGTTTGTTCCCTGGTGCCTACCCATGTTAAAAAAAAAAAAAAAAAAAACCCAATACCATATCATTTTATGATATATTTTTCCCTTCTACTTTTAGAAAGCTATTAGCTTACTGCTTGGCTGACCATGCATTTTACAACTCTTAAAAGCTTGTTCAGAATCTTAATAACATTTTTTGGTTTAGAATGAATTTATTAGTAATAAACACACCTACATGAAGCTCTACAAATATGTATACTCAAAGAATATCTTTGACTAGCTGCTTTACTAAATCAATGTTTTAGTATGATATATTTGCAAAACATCCAAATGAGGAAAACACAAGCGAGCTCTTGGGCAATATGGTCCCTCACCATTTTGTGGCCACCAGACATTGCTGCAAAGTTAAAGCATTAACTTACTTGCTCTGTGTATTCTCTCCCGAACTTCCATGTACTCCTGTTCATGCTTTACAGCTGTCATTGCCACTGCTAGCTCATTAATCATTTCTTCTAGCTTGTTCTGGTGAGCTATAGGGAGATATGAAAAGGTATTAACATATACTTGGTAGTCTCTCTTTGAAAAATACTTATAAAAGCATTCCAAAAAACGTTAATTTTACATATGGGTCAGGCATTATTTTGGACCACTGATGACAATTTAATTCTCAAAGCTTTAAGTCCATTCCCACTAGAGAAATCTAGTTTCAGAGAAAGAGACATACTAGACAATCTTACTAAGTAAAGGAAAATAACTAACCATAAGAAATTTCTTCTAAAAATTGCTGCTAAGTAAAGTTCACTATAGCAACTGCTAACTAAAAAGGAGAAGTAAAAGACTTGGAGAAAAGAGAAAGTGCAAAATAAATATATATGTTTTAAAACCCTATAAAATCATTATTTAAACTGAAATAAAAATCTACTCTTTACAACCATATAACTTTAATGTTAATTTAGGAGCAGCCCCCAGACTTTTAATCTCTATGAAACTGAGCAGAGAAAAACATGACACTTTAAGGAAAATCCACACCAATTCCAATGTTCTATGACAATCAAAACAGTATTTCACTACAGTGGATAACAGCAGGCATTGTAACTACAGAGACAAGCTCTCAACAATCAAGGTTTTCAACTAGGTATACTATTTAACCAGAAATAAATAAAAGGTACATTAACACTGCTGAAAAAATAGTGTATGCTTCTATCTAGTGTTATAACAATGAACAAGCAGACAAGTACAAAAGAAATATAGCACAAAGGAAAATTCAATCTCAGGGGTTTGGGGAGCCCTCTCCATCACTGCCCAAGATTGGGCCACATCTGGGATTCCAGACTGCCAAAGAGAATACTAAATTTCTTAAGAAAAGCCAAGGACTCCTACCAATTTAAAGATAATTAGGCTAGAATTTCAAATCATCCCTTACACAGCTTCACTTTAGAAGCCCATGCATTTCATGGAACCTCAGGAGCAGAGTTTCTCAGAAGCAGCACTGCTAACATTTTGGATCAGTTAATTTTTGTTGTGGGAAACGTCCAATACATTGTAGGATGTTTAGCAGCATCCCTTGCCTCTTCCCACCAGACAGGAGAATCAAAACTGTCTCTAGACATTGTCAAATCGCTCCGGGTGGACATAAATGCCCCAACTGAAAACCACTGCTTTAGAGGAAGACTTGATTTGACAGCTGCCATTTACTGACATTAATAAGCAAACACAGGAATTTTAGGTATTGTGTTAAAGAAGTCTGACATTCACATTCACCAGCTAACATTTTCTAACTATTATACAAAGGACAAATTTCCAGTAAATGAACAACACAAAGCCTTTCAAAACTCCAAAGTCTCCTTGAAAATTGGTAAATCTTACCCTGTAAGTGGTCCTGAAAAGTGAGCACAGAAACTACTAAGTATTGTTATTTTTTTAAATCTATAGTATTCAAACCTTACAAAACATTTCATCTTCTTTATATTAGTACTAGAAGTACTCAACAACTAAGAAAACTGTTATTATGCTAATACTATGAAATATGTTGAACTGCTACCTTCCAAAATTCCTGGCATGCATTATGCCAAAAAAAAAAACTGGATGTGGTGACCTTGTAAGCAGTCTACCTAAAAAACCAATTTGGGTTCACTGCTGGACAGCTGAGTGATACAAATTATTCACTGTGACATGGCTGAAAGAGCTTTTACCACATCTAGATGTAGCTCCTAGAATTTCATCTCCTATTCAACCAAGTTTCAGGTTAGAAAAAGTTAATGGTGGTAAAAACAAGCCTATAAAATATTTCCTACAAAGTCACCAGTACTGTTTGCTATTATGGCTTTTAATTGTCCAATTACAGTTGAATCTTTCCACTCTTCAACATTCACCTCATAGAAACAAAGATTTACTACTAAAATGTCAATCACTGTGTTCCCAGTGCTATTAATTAGAAATTACCTAAACCATATAACCTGACAATCAAATTTTAAAAACTAACAAAAAACAATCAATCTAATTCATTGCAAAGTTTTTGTTTTGTTGTTTTTTTTTTTTTCTTTTTTAAGAGGAAAAGCATTCTCATGCTAACAAACTGAGGTTAGGAATAAAAAAGCAAAATTAGACATTAGCCAGCAAAGACAAAAAGACAGGATGCTGTCAAACAGCAGTACACATACCATCCCAGGTATCTCCACCACCTAAAGAAAATTGTAAGATATAAACACAAAAATCCAACAACAAAAAGTTTAGCTAAACCAGTCATGTATATAAACGAGCAAATAAAGATATATATATACCAATACTAGCAAATTAACAGAACAAACAATCTAAGAAACATGCAACCTAGATGCTCACAAGAACAAGGAGTGACTAAGAAAAGTTGCCAGAAGGGGCAACCACAAAGAACTAAAAACTAATTATTATCTTCAAGAAACTTGTTAATGATGAGATTTGGATAAATAAAAAGTATACTTCACAAAAGGTCTTTTGGTTTTAAGTGCAGTGAATGAACCTGACATAGAAATCAAAATATGTATTTCTAGTCAGATGGATAAAAAAGTGTACGAATTTAAATTAACTCTTGGAATATGACAGAAATCTTGAGAATGTTCACCTCACCTTCTGTTTCCATGTCTTGTCCTTTTGGGGCCTCCCCAATATCAATGGTGAACATCACTATCTTTGGAGTCATGGTGGACATCCTATTGCTAAAACAAAACTTATATGTTCCATCCATGTGAGCAGCAAATGTATATTTCCCACTGGACTCTCGGTCTCCTTTGTAAATTCCTTTATTATCAGGCCCTGTAATCTGGAGGCAGAAGAGACAGAAATATATGGTATGTCATGAAAAATTTTAAATTATAAAGTTCATCTATAATCTATTTTGGCAATGAGAAATTCACGGAGAAAATGTAATTTTTCACTTAGCACCACTTGGGTAAGTGACAGCAATCTTTCTGGGCTGCAGTTTTCCCACTTATGAAACAAGGGTAGGCTAAATGGCTCTCTAAAGCACCAATTTACATGTAAACCGCTCAAAAGCTATACCTTACACATTGTTCCCATGTGGTCTACCACCCCCACCAAACATGCAAATGTGGCTGATATCAAAACCCAACCAAAAAGAATCTCTTTAAAAAACAAAAAATTTTATCAAGTAATATTTCAAGGATTTCCTTATTGACTACTGCCAAGTAATAGAAAGAGTCTACTTTTTCTGAGCTCTTAAATTAAGAGTATGAACTAGACTGGAAATTACGACATCCAAGTTGTCATCCCACTTCTGCCACAAATAAGCAATTAGGCTTTCTTCAAGTCATTTCCAATGATAAAGACCCTATCACTTATAAAACCTGGAATAGCTGATCTCTAAAGACTTAGTAAACTCAGTCTCTCCTCCCATTACACAATTATAATTTTGGGCTTCATGTGTATTTTGTGACTAGATCTACTGAGAGTCACAGTCAAATAGAAAATACTTAAGTTAGTCCTTTAAGGTGAACTTAAATGTTAATATACCCGGTTACCTAAAGACTATTAGAAGTAAATCATCCTTTTGGTTGACAAAAACCATATGGGCCGAGATTAGGGACCGCTCGTTTCTTAAAATAATTTCGTTTCTTCGGATACTTCACCTCAATCATTACACTTAAAATGCATAATCCAACTCGACCTCTCTCCCAGTGAGAGATGGTTCAAGGAGATAATCTGGAGACAACGGGCTTGTGCAAAATCGGGTAAAATATTCAGGTTATTTCCACGAGAGAGAAAAAAAAACCACAACGCGATGTCTGCCTAACATTCCTCAACAGATTCGATTTACTTTTTCAAAAGTTTCCATGCCACGGTTCCAACATTAATCATGAAAGAAAGCAGTAGGTGACAGGATCCAGCCTTGCCACCATCTAACCGCGACTGGGAAGCGCCTTCTGGGCCAGGAACTGACACGCGGCGCCTCGAGGACAAAGCTCGGCCAGAAATTCCAACGGGAACCCGCCATTCAAGCGGATAACCCAGAGCAACGGTTCCGTATCCCGAGGGGATCCCGGAATCCCGGGAGTCCGCGGGAAGAGGGCCGTTGGTGGGGGGCGCCGAGCGAAGGACGGCCCGGGCCCCTCCCAGGACTTGGGGAGCGGCATCCTGGCTCCACCCTGCCTCAGGTCCCACGCGGGCCCCGAACCATGCCAACCCCCGAGCGGCCGCGCGACCCGCCTCGGCCGCGGGCAACGCGCCCGCACCTCCACGTCGATGTCCAAGAAGCCGCCTTCGGCCACTTCGAAGATGAGGCCCATCTTGGTGCCCGAGGTGACCCGCTCGAAGAAGCACTCCTCGGCATGTGCGTCGATGCTCACAAAGTAGCCCGAGGCCGTGGCCAAGAGTGCGGCCAGGAGCACCAGCAGCTCGGCAAGCGTCACCATGGTGGGGCTGAGGCCGAGGCCAGGACCGGGAATGCGGCCTCCAGAGTCGCCGCCACCGCTGCCTCTTCAGCCGCCGCCGCCTCGGCTCCGCCCCTTCCGGCTGCGCCAACCAAGGGGGCTGATGCGGGCGCCGCCGATTGGCCGGCGCAAGCTGCTGCCACGTAACGGGCGTACAGTGGCCGGCGAGGGACACGATGGTTCTGCGCGGTCCGATCCTAGACGGCGGCTCCAAAGGAACAAAAGCAATCGTCCCTTTCTGATTCGCGCGCAAGTAAAGCTCTTGTAGAATTCGCCGAGGAGTGGTAGTATCAAGAAGCTTCTCCTGCCAGACAGTGCCTTCTTGGGGTTATCCAAAAAGAAGGCGAGAGATTTGGAGACCGCGATAAAAGTGGAGAATATGGCAGGTGGCAGCTGAAGCTGAGAGCTTCGAGGTTTTATGTTGGCTTCTCCCCGCCGCCCCCCAACACACCCTGCTCAGTTGGGGTGGAAGTGAAAGCTGAGGTAGATCCGGAAGGGGCACAAAGGAAACTCTTGGGATCCTGGAAATGTTCTTTACCTTCGTTCTTGGATGGTGAGTACATGAGTGTTTACGTATGTTTTTTTTAAAATCAAGATTCTGGATATTTAACATTAATGCCTCTTATTTTTTTTTATGAATAGAATACCTAAACTACAAAATAAATTTTTTACTCTGTCCAGATCCTCCAAAATTGGAATTCTCCCAGTTCCCCAAAGTCTTGCGGCCACACCGTAGCTTCCTAGCTCTTGCCATCTGCTAGGACTTTTTCCTCACCTTGTCTTCTGGCGAACTCCCCAAAACTCAATTTAAACCTCACCTCTTCTCTGAAATGTTCCTTCTGCCAAATACTAGCACCTTCCCTGGTACTTATCAGACAGATGTATTCCTACTTCACCTGTTACGGCATGAGTCATGATGAATTATAGTAATTTGTTTATCTCTTTGAGTCACACATGAGATGCCAACCGGGCTCTTTCCATGTTATTTGAAATAAATTGAACTGGCCTCGGAATGACCAGGGTTGCTAGTCCACTTTCACACATAGTGTGTACCTTAATTATGCTTCTGTTTCCTTATCTGTGAAAAGGGTGTGACACCGCCTGCCTTACTTAGCTGATAAAGTTATGAGGATCAAATGACACCATGTATGTGAAAGTTTAGGGGATGATTTTTTCAAATACCAACAGGCAGTAGGGGGCAGTGGTGGTCCAATATCCAGTTTCCAGCTTCAGGTGTCAAGAAGCAGGCGCAGGTGCAATGATGGAAGCTTCCTGACTATGAATGTGTGTTATTGAACTCAGGGACCCTGGGAGTGGTCTCTTGATTCTCCACCTAATAGACTGTGGCCAGAAGTCCTTTCCCTGCAGGTCAGTTCTGGAGGGTTATTCTGGATGCTGTCACTGAAGGGAGGCTCAAGTAGGAGCTTGTTCCCTCAGCCTTACAAACAAATATATAAGCCTCTGTATCTCTGTATTAAATCTCTCTGCTTATAATACCTACAGTAGTTTCCTGTTTGTGAATCTTGGTGAATGCAGCCCTCATACATTTCCTGAGCCACCCAACTCTGTAGAAAGTGCCAAGAACAATTTTATTGTTACTTAGATATTGTGTTAACTTTAACACAATAAATTGAAATTGATATATTAATTTTAAATTAATGATAAATTAATGATAAAAAGAGAATGATAAAATGATATTCTCTCTCCACCTATCAGGAATTTAAAATGTGTGTGCTTAGCATCTCAGATGAACATAGTGAATTGTATACCATGGAGGTTTTATTATATAAATCAGGGAACTCATTCAAATACCTTCTGGGGTCAAGCAAGTTAAATGAATGAGAGATGGCACCAACTTCAGGCAATAGGGAGGAGGGAGGACTGTGGCAAGTTGAAACATAGAACCCACACCTAAATACATTCTGTTCCAACTTTTGAAAATACAGAGGTAGCCAAACCAAAGATGCAGCATGCGGGTGTCTGTAAATTTATTTTTTATGTTATAAAAATAATTAACTGGGTTATCTAAAAATTGAAAAAAGAAAGAGAAAGATCATGTTAATCACATTACTGTAATCACTTTCAACGATTTTGGTGTATTTCCAAGTTGATATATTTGTAATGCCAGTTATTTGGTATAGTTTCTTCTTTGTACAGGTTTTGACTTTGTTTTAGTATTTGTAGTAATCAGGGGTCAATCAGGTATGACACAAAATGAATTCTTTTTTAAAGACAGCTTTATTGAAATAGAATATGCCCTACAGTTCACCTTTTTAAAGTATACAATGTAGTGTTTTTTAGTATATTCACAGAGTTGTGCAGCTATCATCACTATCGAATTCCAGAACATTTCTCATCACCTCAAAAGGAAACCCAGCACCCATTAGTTATTACTTCTAATTCTGCCCAGCCCCCAGCCTTGGCAACAAAAATCTACTTTCCAACTCTGGCTTTGCCTGTTCTTCACATTTCACATAAATAAAGTCAAATAATTTGTAGTTTTGTGTGACTGACTTCTTTCACTTTTTTAAGGTTCATCCATGTTGTTATATGTGTCAATCCATCCTTACTTTTTATGGCTGAATAATATTCCATTGTATGGCTAGAGATCACATTGTGTTTATCCATTCATCAGTTGCTGGGAATTTGGGTTTTTCCACTCTTTGGCCAATATGAATTATGCAGCGTTGAACACTTGTGCGCAAGTTTTTGAGTGGATATGTTTTCCATTATTTTGGGTATATACCTAGAGTGGGGAAAATAACTTATTTCTGCTTGGAATCAGAAGCTTATCGTGGCAGAGACTAGGAAACCAGGTCAGAAGTTGTTAAGGGGTTTGTATCATTTGTGTGAGTCAGTTGACAAATGTTGGTAAGTTTTAAAGAGAAAAACAAAGGGCTGTTGCCACATGAAGTGTGGACTAGCTTTCTTGTAGTCCCACAGAAGTCTTTATAAAAATTAGGGAAGATTAAAGGAAACTGCGGAATTTTCTGTCATTTTCAGTTTTAAAATGTCACTTTATTGAGGAATAATATTAATATATCAAATAATAGGAATTCAAGGCAGAGTTAGCCACAATATCACCACCTAATCAAATCAGTCATTTTGGTGGGATTTGAGGAACCCTGTTGGTCATTTGTCTTTTTACTCTCAGAATTATTCCCAGCCCTGTCAGCTCACTTCTGCATCCCAGGGAACTACATTTCCCAAGATTCCTTATCCTTTGGCTTCCTGGCAGGTTCAGCCAATTGGAGGCACTGACTAAACATTGCAAAGCAGAAGGAAGGGAGAAGCCAGGGCATTTGTCTCCCTTGCTTTGCTTGGAAAACTCCGCCAGTGACTGCATCTTCACACTTCCAGTTCCCAGGAGGCAGCCCCTTGCTTCAGGCTCCCAGTTCCTACCAGGCAGCCCCTCTGGAGTTCCAGCTTCCACTGGGTGGTCCTGGCTTCTGTGCTCAGGTAACCCCACTTCTGCCCTCTGTTCCTCTAGCTGTATGTGGGTTGGCATCATTCTGCAATTGAGTTGCCTCCCCGTTGCTGTTGGACCCCTCTGCTCTACCATTACCTGTTGTGGTAGCTTTAAAAGATTTACACAAATGCTTTGGCCCTCCTCCTATCAAAAAGTAGAGGCCCATTCTTCTTCCCTCAAATGAGAGCCAGACTTAGTGACTCACATCCACTGAGAAGAATGTGGCAGATGCGATGGTGTGAGACCTTGAGGCTAGACCATAAAAGGCAAGGGTGATTCCACCTTGCTCCCTAGAATCACTTACTCTGGAGGAGAAGCATGAGGACACACCAGCACCTCAGGGAGAAGCCCAAGTGGAGGGGCACTAAGACCTCCCTTCTACAGCCATGGGAGAGAGCTGTTTGGGAAGCGGATCCCCAGGCCCAGTTAAGCCTTTGAATGACCGCAGCCCCAGAGTCAACCTCTTGACCACAATGTCCCGAGAGGCCCTGAACCAGAACTGCCCAGCCCGAGCTGCTCTGAATTCCTGACTCACAGAAACTGTGAATGATAATAAATAACGGTTGTTGTTTTTAGCCACTAAGTTTGGGGGTAATTTGTGATACCACAATAGATATCTAATATACCTATTTAACCAATTCTCTGTATTAAAAACTTTCTTTTGGAAAGAGCTAGAGTGGGTTCTGTTTTTCTGACTGGATCCTGACTATATGCAAACTCCTTCCTTGTTCTGAATTGTGAGCAAAGTGCAAATAAGAGAAAAAAATAAAAAAGACATTTCATCAAAATATTATCATTATTATTTATAAGTTTTTGTTAGAGAACTGGCTTAAAAATGCAGCCAGAGGTAGTTCCCAATACTGAACACATAACCTCCCAATCACTTCAGGACCAGACTGGCCTCTCTGTGGAGACAAAACTTGATCATATAAAGCATATGGTAGAAGGGAGCTCCCAAGAGAAAGGGGAGGGGAAGCAGCTGGGGCAAGCATGTCTGGTTTGTCTTTCCAAACTGAGCTCTCAGATTAAGCTGATCCTGCTCCCAAAAGAGTATAGAGTGAAGGCACGGAAAACAACTATGGAGAGTTACAGTAACAACAACGCAGCCTGGTTTAAGCCAGAAGTGGGGAGGTTTTCAGGTATGGCTGAATCTAGGCACTCAAATAATATCATCATGTGTCTTCCTCTGTCTCTCTCTTTCTCTGTTTAATTCTCAGGCAGTTCTCCCCAGACACGGGCAGGATAACAGGCAGCAGCTCCAGACTTATGTCCCAGCAGTCTAGTAACCACAATTCTAGGACAACATCTCTTCCCTAATAGTTCTCAAAAAAGTCCTGGGATGGGCCTCTTTGGACCAAATTAGGTCACATGCCATCTCTAATCACTGAGGCATGTCAACCCCTGTAATGACAAAGACGGCTTGTAGATGTGAGGCCCATCCAAGCCAAATGGTCTGATGAATGTTTTCCCAAAGCAAAATCAGGATACAGTTAACAGGCAGAAAGCACAATACTGTGCTGTGCAGTACAGGTAGCATTAGAGCCTAATTGAAAGATAATTGGATTTCAGTGAACAGTGACAGATGGAAAGGGAATAGCAGGCAGGAGGCTCAGGATAACCAAAAGTGCAGGAGCAGGAAAGCTTCAGAGTGTTTAGGGGAAATCAGGCCATCCCAAGGGATGGGAGCACAGAGTGGGTGGGAGGAAAGAAATGGGATAATGAGAGAACAATTGGGGAAATATGCAAGGATCTTATGAACTATGGTAAGTTTTTATTTTATTCGGTAGATCAAGGGTCGACAAACTACAGTCTGTGGACCAAACCTGGTCAAGTGCCTAGTTTTGTAAATAACCTTTTATTGGCACACCTATTTGTTTACTTACTTTTTATGGCTGCTGTCTAGCTATGACAGCAAAATTGAGTAGTTGTGAAAGAGGCCATCTGGCCCACAAAGCCTAAAATATTTGCTATCTGGCCCTCTATAGAAAAAGTTTGCCAACTCTAGCTGTAGACAATGGGAAGCCATCAAAAGCTTTTCAGGCAAGGGAGTGACAATCAGAGCTGTGACTTGGAATATTTTTGCCTACAACAATGCTTATGAAGTATCAAGCAACAGAAACCAAATCTGGCTAAATAAACAGGGAAAGAATATTCTAGAATATAATTCTGCTTACAGACTCAAAGGAAAAGTTAAACAACCCAACCTAGGGAAGGAGAATAATAAGGTATTAAGAGAAGTTCAGGAAGGTCTAGCACATGAGGTAATGCTCAGTCTTTGTAGAGTGCCAACGGTTAACTAAATGAGTTCTAAATGGTTCCCATCCCTGATTACCCTGCCCAAGAATCAAAATCACAGTAGAAAGTCTGATAGTAGAAAGCTTAGGTCATTTGCCCAACCAAGGGCAGGGTATAAGCAGTTAGGAAGGGGAAGTTCTACCAAGGAACATGAAGCTCCCAGAAGAAGAATGGATGCCTGAGTGGCCAAAACAATCAATAGCTGTTACAGAGAGGAGAAGGCTGTACCGCACAGAGCAAATGCCCTTCTTTAGGAACCATTTGTGAAGACAGTCACTGGAGCTTCTCACTGCCATTAGTTTCTCCTATTTTTCCATACGCAGGGAAGTCTGATCTTCCAGGTTTGTCACTTGACGGCCAAAGCATTTAATTTCAAATGTTTCACTCTAGCCATTCTTTGTCCTCTGCCTTAGTGATTTTGAAAGATGTGTCAAAATAGAACCTTGCTCAGCCTGGGTCTCTGAATGACAATGATAAACACAGACATGATGGAAGAGCAAATCTGTATTGTTTTAAGCTACTGAGATTTGTGGGGTAGGTTGTTACTGCAATATAGTCTAACCTAGCCTTACTAATTCGGTAGGCTAACTGCTAAAACCACCACTGCAAAATTGCAGTTTCTTAGTACAGTGAATGTTTATTTCCCACTCACTTCACAGTCTGAGACAAGCCTTCCTCACAATGATTCAGGAACTCAGAATTCTCCAGTTTAGAGCCTCCACCATCCCCTATGAATTCAGAGTCCTCTGTTAGATTGACTGCCTCCATCTGGCAGATGAGGAAAAAAGGAGGATGGAAGATCATGTAAAGGGTCTGTGGGCACCAGACCTAGAAGTGACACATCACTTCTGCCCTCCTTCCTTTCACTGAGGTCAGAGCTCAGTCACATGACATCCATGGCCCCAGAGGAGGCTGGGAAATGTAGTCCAGTGTGTGCCAGAAGAACGGAGCTGCAGTTTGGCTAAAACAACCAGCCTGTGTTTCCAAGAAGAAGCATAGAGTCTTTTAAAATAGAAGATGATCATGCAGGCAGAATAAAAATTTAGATGATTCATTGATTTTATTTTCCTCTGAAAGGAGATCCAGCTATAGATGCACTTCAAAAGATATTCTGATAGGGCAGGCAACAGCGGTTCAGTGGCAGAGTGCTCACCTGCCATGCCGGAGACCCGGGTTCACTTCCCAGTGCCTGCCCATGTAAAAAAATAAAAAACAAAAATAATAAAAGATATTCTGATATATGGATATGCCAGGCACATTGAAAAGATGACATTCTATTAAAACTGTCCAAGTGATAGATAACAGCATTTCTTGGCCAAAACTTAAACCTCTGATGATGTCCAGTGATAGATGTGTGCAGGTGGGAAAACAGGTACTTCCATGCACAGTTGGTGGGAGAATGAATTGGAAGTCATTTTGGAGTCCCTTTAGTAATATCTACCAAAATTTGAACCAGCAAATTCTGTTATTCCAGGAATCTATTCTCCAGAAATACAGGAATATGTGCCAAAAGTATATATAAGTTCAGGAAAGTTCATAGCAGCATTGTATAGAATAATAAAAAAAATGGAAACAAATTGCCATCAGTAGGGACCTGATTAAATTAATACCTTTAACACAAAAAATATAATGCACTGTAATTGTGCTAGTCGCAGATAATTGTGGGATTTATTTTTTAAAATACTCATTCATGGAGTAGGGCAGGTGGAGTGGTCTGCTAATGGGACATAAATTTAAAGGTGACCTGACCATCTTCTTACAATATCAGCAGAGGGGGGAATCTGTCACCAGCTGTAAAAATCAAAAGTCTAAATGTGAAGCTCTAACTGAATGCGCGGTCTGGTCTAATGCCCCTTGGGCCACTGGGATGGGCCACAGGGAACAAGATCAGGCAGTAGTTAATTACAGGTGGACAGGGGTAATCCAGGTAGAAAGTGCCACAGGGTGTTATTTGTGAAGAGGGAGGAAAAGAACTTGAAGAGAGATTTGAATAATTAAAGTGAAAAGAAAAGGATAATCCAGATCATGAAGTTGAAACCAAAGTATAAAAAAAGAGAAAATGTTTAATGTCAGCTTCATTAGATGGCCACATTTCTCCAGTGTGAGCAAACACTATCAGCTTCCTGCTCCCAAATTAAATGTTGGCTTATTTTTGCCTGCCCGACATCCATCTCCCTGTAAGAGCACCCTAATTTGCCATTGAGAATTCACCTTCCTCCTGTGTATCACATGCCATCCGAGTGGCCTGCCCCACCCTCTGGCTCTGAGCCTGACCAGTCAGCAACTTCCATTGCCCTGAATAATACAAGGATTGGTACAGAAGTGGGCATGTGTCACAAACTGAAACAATTATATGCAATTTGGGGACTTTTGCTCAGGCTACTGGGAAATGGAAGTTCATTGAATTCCCCAGGAGGGTATTGAACTAGTAGGAGGTAACCCCAGAGCTCTTGGAGGCCATCTTTGCCACCTAGTGAGGAGACACTACTTGAGAATAACATCAGTGTCGTACAAACGGGAGCCGAGGGCCAAAGAACAACAGAAGTCAAATGACATTACAGAGCCCCTGGATCCATCTGTGCCTGAAGCCCAAACCTTGACTTTATTATTGTGTAGCTCAATGTAATCTCCTTTTTTGCTTAAGCCAGTTTAAGTTGTGGAAGCATTCTCATAAATTATGGAAATCCAAAGCAAGAGGAGTTACAACCGAGTAGAGTTCCCTATGTCTTTTTTGGAGTTACTCATGACTGTAAAAGCAATGCCAGGCTTCACAGATATGCAGGCTCAGTGCCATTTGTGCTTTAAAATGATTTAGGTCAATTAATTGGCAGCATGGTTTAGTCATCTTGACAGTGCCTAAGGAGAGATTGTGTTTTCAAAGACTACGTCATGGACTAGGAAGCAGTGATTGCTTTAATTCTTTGAACTCACGCTCATTTAGAAGACTGTATGCAGTTCCTTTCTGGAAGGGGCTTTAGCGCCTCATCTGCAAAACTAAGTAATGTCTTATCAGAAAGACTTCTTGCCTTGCCTGCCCTGCAGCCAGGCTGAGCTGCTCTTATTCAAGATTTCAGCAAAGTTCTGATGTGGCTCCATCATAGTACTTGTTTCATTTTATTATTATTTTTTGGAGATGTAATTTCACATACCATACAATTTGCCCATTTAAGGTGTACAATTCAGTGATTTTTTGTGTATTCACATAATTATACAGCCATCACCAGAATCAATTTTTTTTTTAATTCTTAAAACTTATCAGTTCTTTCACTGCCCTGCATGGAGAATGAACTTCAGGGGTGAAGATCTCCCTAGTGGCATGGAGCATGGCTCTCAGGGATGAGTCTGGTCCTGGCACCATGGGATCAACATACCTTCTGGCTCAAGGAGAGGAAAAGAGACATTAAAAGATGCCTAATAAGATAAGGCATTAGTGGCCAAAAGAGATCAAGTGGAGTAGAGAGGCTACTCTGGAGGCAGCTTTTAACAAGCTTCAATTTAATAGTGCTGATTGCCATGGTTTGCTAAACCCCAACCCACATCACTCCTGTTGACTCTTGAGAACACCTAGGGCTCAAACTGAGACTCTACACAGAGTTCATGCATGAAGTTTGCTTTCCTGGCACCTATAATTCCCAGTGGGTTCCTAGGTTGGATAAATTCTGAAACCCAGAGGGACAAGCCTCTCCAAGATTATCAATTAATTACATCCCCTATCCTTTAGTGTCAACACCCCTTCTCAACGTGAAAAAGTCAGAATGGGCAGTACCCAGGGATCCCTATGGATTCAGAGAGGGATCAGGGGAGAAAGAGGAAGTATAACAGAAAGAATGGGATTTGGCAAACAAGTATGACTGCTGAATCACTATATTAATATTCCATCTGGCCTCCAGTGTTTAGGAGCAGCTAGAAGGAAAAATCTGAGATGGTATAATAGTATTCCATGACAAACTCTGGGATCTGTTATGTAACTATTTGTCGAAGTGTGCTTTGAAAATTACTGCTTTTTTCTTTTTTTGCTTTGTATATGTTATATTTTACAATAAAAAGTTTTTTTAAAAAGATGTTTACTGAATCTTTTACAATAATGTTAAAAAATGAATATATTGAACTTGCTGAACTTACTTTAAAATCTCTTCTTATATTCCAATCAACATACCTTTCTGAGACTAGTTTCTCTAATTTGACTCTTTAAAAGAAAACATAGATTTTTAAATACCTATGCGCAGTACTGTCATCCGCCCAAACTATATTAGATAAACCGACAAGTGCACTGATCTATGGAATGTAACAAAAATGTTACAAGTGTAATAGGGATTCTTCATATTAATCACTTAACATACATACTCTCAATAAATGTGTACCAATTTAAAAATTATTTTCCTTTTTCCATGTTATATATTAATGTTATTAAACTTTAGCTAGTTACTAAAATGTAGTTTCAGTGCATTGTATTTAATAAAAATTTGGGTTTGTAGTAAAAAAAATTATCAGTTCAGGTGGCCTTAGTCTCTCTAAGCCCAGCTCTGCAAGTGAAATCATTGCCCTCTCCACTGCATTGGACATGACATCCAGGGGTGAAAGTCTCCCTGGCGACGTAGATGACTCCCAGGGATGAATCCAGACCTGGCACCATGGGATCAACAATTCCATCCTGACCAAAAGGGGGAAAAGAAGAGTAATTCATAAAGTATCGGTGTCAGAGAGAGTTCAAATAAGAGTCAAGAGGCTGCTCTGGAGGTTACTCTTATGCAAGCTTCAGTTAGACCTTGCTACCTATCATAACTGCCAAAACTCCAACCAGGACCATTCCAGCCAATCCTAAAGAATGCCTAGGGTACTATATAAGATTCCACAAGGGTTCCAGGCACTAGAGTAACTTTCCAGAAACCTGCAACCTCCAGATGGGTCCCTGATCCAGATAAGTCTTGAAACCTAGCCCAGCCTCTCCAGAACATCAGGTAGTTACGTCTTGCTACCCCATATTTTTAGTGACAGACCCTTCCAATATGAGAAATTTAGAATTGCCATAGCCCAAACACCCCTAAAGAGAGGGATGGAAAGATCAAAGGTGATGGTGGAGTTATACAGAGAAGATAGTATTTAGCAAATGAATATGAATGCTGAATGATTAAATTGCTATCTCTTTTAGTCTCCACTATTTTAGAGCAGTTAGAAGTAAAAACCTAAAATTGTGAAATTGTAACCCATGTCAAACTGTGAAATATGTTCTACAACTAATTGTGGTGCTGTGCTTTGAAATTTTTAGCTTTTTTGTATATATGTTATTTTTTACAAAAAAAAAAAGAAGGAAAAGTCAGTTGTGATGTGTTCTAGTTTGCTAGCTGCCAGAATGCAATATACCAGAAATGGAATGGCTTTTAACAAGGGGAATTTAATGAGTTGCTAGTTTACAGTTCTAAGGCTGAGAAAATGTCCCAATTAAAACAAGTCTAAAGAAATGTCCAATCAAAGGCACCTGGGGAAAGATACCTTGGTTCAAGAAGGCCGATGAAGTTCAGGGTTTCTCTCTCAAGTGAGAAGGCACATGGCGAACACAGTCAGGGCTTCTCTCCCAGCTGGAAGGGCACATGGCGAATACAGCGTCATCTGCTGGCTTTCTCTCCTGGCTTCCAGTTTCACGAAGCTCCCCGGGAGGCGTCTTTCTTCTTCATCTCCAAAGGTCTCTGGCTGGTGGACTCTCTGCTTCGTGGTGCTGCAGCATTCTCTGCTCTCTCTGAAGTCTCTCTCTCTCCAAAATGTTTCCTCTTTTATAGGACTTCAGAAACTAATCAAGACCCACTTAAATGGGTGGAGACATGTCGTCACCTAATCCAGCTTAACAACCACTCTTGACTAAATAAATCACATCATCCAGGGAGATGATCTCATTACAGTTTCAAACATACAGTATTGAATACAGATTATTCTACCTTTAAGGAATGGGTTTTATATCAAAACATGGCTTTTCTTAGGGGGCATACTTCTGTTCAAACCAGCACATGATGATTAAAAAAAATACTTAAGCCCTCTAGCTTCCTATATTCTGGAGAAGGAAAATTTTGAGAGAATCGTATGGTAGCTCATGACAAACTCTGGGATCTCTCCTGTAACTACCTGTTGAAGAGTGCTTTGAAAACTATTGCTTTTTTATTTCTTTGCTTTGAAGATGTTATACTATGCAATAAAAAATGTTTTAAAAAAATGCATGTATGGGGCAGTGTGATGGTGCCTCAGTGGCAGAATTCTCCCCTGCCATGCCAGAGACCCGGGTTCGATTCCCAGTGCCTGCCCATGCCAAAAAATAAATAAATAAAAAATAAAAATGCATGTATGAAAGTAAAAAAACTACCATATTCTGATGTAAAATGATTAAATGATGCTTGCTGACCAAAGAATTGGCTTGGTTGACAGCTACTTGGTATGCTATGACATCTCTCATACTACCAGCATCAGAGCAATTCCCCTTTGTTGATAGCACACTTTTAAAAACACATGATTCTTCTATGAAGCCAACATCACCCTCATACCAAAACCAGGCAAAGATATTACAAAAAAAGAAAACTACAGACCAATCTCTCTAATGAATATAGATGCAAAAATCCTCAACAAAATTCTAGCAAATCGAATCCAGCAACACATTAAAAGAATTATACATCATGACCAAGTAGGATTCATCCCAGGTATGCAAGGATGGTTC